>JASGCC010003674.1:0-22999 GCA_030067915.1 Hydractinia echinata | reverse complement strand
ACTGTGGGACTTAATTGAACTGATTTTGGACTTTGACCTTATAAATGTGATAAATGAGACAATTGGACTCCAAGAAATAACATTCTTCTTAATTTGACATGATTGCTGGAACTCAGCGATTACACTGGGCGCTGTGGTAGCGCTTTATTTAAAAATTTAGATAAATAAGTCATTTTTACTGTGGGACCAATCCTAGCCGTTAGCGCGCGCTGAAGAATAGAGACAGTTTCAAAAACTACATTTCATTGACTTTCTAACGGTATCATCCGTTTGAGTTACAACGGTTGCGTCACATTCGTACCAACATGTATTTAGCGATATTTTTCTGATATTACTAGGTTGCATCGCTTTTAACAGTGAAACGATTGACTGTGGGACTTAATTGAACTGATTTTGGACTTTGACCTTATAAATGTGATAAATGAGACAATTGGACTCCAAGAAATAACATTCTTCTTAATTTGACATGATTGCTGGAACTCAGCGATTACACTGGGCGCTGTGGTAGCGCTTTATTTAAAAATTTAGATAAATAAGTCATTTTTACTGTGGGACCAATCCTAGCCGTTAGCGCGCGCTGAAGAAATAGAGACAGTTTCAAAAACTACATTTCATTGACTTTCTAACGGTATCAGTCCGTTTGAGTTACAACGGTTGCGTCACATATTCGTACCAACATGTATTTAGCGATATTTTTCTGATATTACTAGGTTGCATCGCTTTTAACAGTGAAACGATTGACTGTGGGACTTAATTGAACTGATTTTGGACTTTGACCTTATAAATGTGATAAATGAGACAATTGGACTCCAAGAAATAACATTCTTCTTAATTTGACATGATTGCTGGAACTCAGCGATTACACTGGGCGCTGTGGTAGCGCTTTATTTAAAAATTTAGATAAATAAGTCATTTTTTACTGTGGGACCAATCCTAGCCGTTAGCGCGCGCTGAAGAAATAGAGACAGTTTCAAAAACTACATTTCATTGACTTTCTAACGGTATCATCCGTTTGAGTTACAACGGTTGCGTCACATATTCGTACCAACATGTATTTAGCGATATTTTTCTGATATTACTAGGTTGCATCGCTTTTAACAGTGAAACGATTGACTGTGGGACTTAATTGAACTGATTTTGGACTTTGACCTTATAAATGTGATAAATGAGACAATTGGACTCCAAGAAATAACATTCTTCTTAATTTGACATGATTGCTGGAACTCAGCGATTACACTGGGCGCTGTGGTAGCGCTTTATTTAAAATTTAGATAAATAAGTCATTTTTACTGTGGGACCAATCCTAGCCGTTAGCGCGCGCTGAAGAAATAGAGACAGTTTCAAAAACTACATTTCATTGACTTTCTAACGGTATCATCCGTTTGAGTTACAACGGTTGCGTCACATATTCGTACCAACATGTATTTAGCGATATTTTTCTGATATTACTAGGTTGCATCGCTTTTAACAGTGAAACGATTGACTGTGGGACTTAATTGAACTGATTTTGGACTTTGACCTTATAAATGTGATAAATGAGACAATTGGACTCCAAGAAATAACATTCTTCTTAATTTGACATGATTGCTGGAACTCAGCATTACACTGGGCGCTGTGGTAGCGCTTTATTTAAAAATTTAGATAAATAAGTCATTTTTACTGTGGGACCAATCCTAGCCGTTAGCGCGCGCTGAAGAAATAGAGACAGTTTCAAAAACTACATTTCATTGACTTTCTAACGGTATCAATCCGTTTGAGTTACAACGGTTGCGTCACATATTCGTACCAACATGTATTTAGCGATATTTTCTGATATTACTAGGTTGCATCGCTTTTAACAGTGAAACGATTGACTGTGGGACTTAATTGAACTGATTTTGGACTTTGACCTTATAAATGTGATAAATGAGACAATTGGACTCCAAGAAATAACATTCTTCTTAATTTGACATGATTGCTGGAACTCAGCGATTACACTGGCGCTGTGGTAGCGCTTTATTTAAAATTTAGATAAATAAGTCATTTTTACTGTGGGACCAATCCTAGCCGTTAGCGCGCGCTGAAGAAATAGAGACAGTTTCAAAAACTACATTTCATTGACTTTCTAACGGTATCAGTCCGTTTGAGTTACAACGGTTGCGTCACATATTCGTACCAACATGTATTTAGCGATATTTTTCTGATATTACTAGGTTGCATCGCTTTTAACAGTGAAACGATTGACTGTGGGACTTAATTGAACTGATTTTGGACTTTGACCTTATAAATGTGATAAATGAGACAATTGGACTCCAAGAAATAACATTCTTCTTAATTTGACATGATTGCTGGAACTCAGCGATTACACTGGGCGCTGTGGTAGCGCTTTATTTAAAATTTAGATAAATAAGTCATTTTTACTGTGGGACCAATCCTAGCCGTTAGCGCGCGCTGAAGAAATAGAGACAGTTTCAAAAACTACATTTCATTGACTTTCTAACGGTATCAGTCCGTTTGAGTTACAACGGTTGCGTCACATATTCGTACCAACATGTATTTAGCGATATTTTCTGATATTACTAGGTTGCATCGCTTTTAACAGTGAAACGATTGACTGTGGGACTTAATTGAACTGATTTTGGACTTTGACCTTATAAATGTGATAAATGAGACAATTGGACTCCAAGAAATAACATTCTTCTTAATTTGACATGATTGCTGGAACTCAGCGATTACACTGGGCGCTGTGGTAGCGCTTTATTTAAAATTTAGATAAATAAGTCATTTTTACTGTGGGACCAATCCTAGCCGTTAGCGCGCGCTGAAGAAATAGAGACAGTTTCAAAAACTACATTTCATTGACTTTCTAACGGTATCATCCGTTTGAGTTACAACGGTTGCGTCACATATTCGTACCAACATGTATTTAGCGATATTTTTCTGATATTACTAGGTTGCATCGCTTTTAACAGTGAAACGATTGACTGTGGGACTTAATTGAACTGATTTTGGACTTTGACCTTATAAATGTGATAAATGAGACAATTGGACTCCAAGAAATAACATTCTTCTTAATTTGACATGATTGCTGGAACTCAGCGATTACACTGGGCGCTGTGGTAGCGCTTTATTTAAATTTAGATAAATAAGTCATTTTTTACTGTGGGACCAATCCTAGCCGTTAGCGCGCGTGAAGAAATAGAGACAGTTTCAAAAACTACATTTCATTGACTTTCTAACGGTATCAGTCCGTTTGAGTTACAACGGTTGCGTCACATATTCGTACCAACATGTATTTAGCGATATTTTTCTGATATTACTAGGTTGCATCGCTTTTAACAGTGAAACGATTGACTGTGGGACTTAATTGAACTGATTTTGGACTTTGACCTTATAAATGTGATAAATGAGACAATTGGACTCCAAGAAATAACATTCTTCTTAATTTGACATGATTGCTGGAACTCAGCGATTACACTGGGCGCTGTGGTAGCGCTTTATTTAAAATTTAGATAAATAAGTCATTTTTACTGTGGGACCAATCCTAGCCGTTAGCGCGCGCTGAAGAAATAGAGACAGTTTCAAAAACTACATTTCATTGACTTTCTAACGGTATCATCCGTTTGAGTTACAACGGTTGCGTCACATATTCGTACCAACATGTATTTAGCGATATTTTTCTGATATTACTAGGTTGCATCGCTTTTAACAGTGACACGATTGACTGTGGGACTTAATTGAACTGATTTTGGACTTTGACCTTATAAATGTGATAAATGAGACAATTGGACTCCAAGAAATAACGTTCTTCTTAATTTGACATGATTGCTGGAACTCAGCGATTACACTGGGCGCTGTGGTAGCGCTTTATTTAAAATTTAGATAAATAAGTCATTTTTACTGTGAAACCAATCCTAGCCGTTAGCGCGCGCTGAAGAAATAGAGACAGTTTCAAAAACTACATTTCATTGACTTTCTAACGGTATCAGTCCGTTTGAGTTACAACGGTTGCGTCACATATTCGTACCAACATGTATTTAGCGATATTTTTCTGATATTACTAGGTTGCATCGCTTTTAACAGTGAAACGATTGACTGTGGGACTTAATTGAACTGATTTTGGACTTTGACCTTATAAATGTGATAAATGAGACAATTGGACTCCAAGAAATAACATTCTTCTTAATTTGACATGATTGCTGGAACTCAGCGATTACACTGGGCGCTGTGGTAGCGCTTTATTTAAAATTTAGATAAATAAGTCATTTTTACTGTGGGACCAATCCTAGCCGTTAGCGCGCGCTGAAGAAATAGAGACAGTTTCAAAAACTACATTTCATTGACTTTCTAACGGTATCAGTCCGTTTGAGTTACAACGGTTGCGTCACATATTCGTACCAACATGTATTTAGCGATATTTTTCTGATATTACTAGGTTGCATCGCTTTTAACAGTGAAACGATTGACTGTGGGACTTAATTGAACTGATTTTGGACTTTGACCTTATAAATGTGATAAATGAGACAATTGGACTCCAAGAAATAACATTCTTCTTAATTTGACATGATTGCTGGAACTCAGCGATTACACTGGGCGCTGTGGTAGCGCTTTATTTAAAAATTTAGATAAATAAGTCATTTTTTACTGTGGGACCAATCCTAGCCGTTAGCGCGCGCTGAAGAAATAGAGACAGTTTCAAAAACTACATTTCATTGACTTTCTAACGGTATCAATCCGTTTGAGTTACAACGGTTGCGTCACATATTCGTACCAACATGTATTTAGCGATATTTTTCTGATATTACTAGGTTGCATCGCTTTTAACAGTGAAACGATTGACTGTGGGACTTAATTGAACTGATTTTGGACTTTGACCTTATAAATGTGATAAATGAGACAATTGGACTCCAAGAAATAACATTCTTCTTAATTTGACATGATTGCTGGAACTCAGCGATTACACTGGGCGCTGTGGTAGCGCTTTATTTAAAAATTTAGATAAATAAGTCATTTTTTACTGTGGGACCAATCCTAGCCGTTAGCGCGCGCTGAAGAAATAGAGACAGTTTCAAAAACTACATTTCATTGACTTTCTAACGGTATCAGTCCGTTTGAGTTACAACGGTTGCGTCACATATTCGTACCAACATGTATTTAGCGATATTTTTCTGATATTACTAGGTTGCATCGCTTTTAACAGTGAAACGATTGACTGTGGGACTTAATTGAACTGATTTTGGACTTTGACCTTATAAATGTGATAAATGAGACAATTGGACTCCAAGAAATAACATTCTTCTTAATTTGACATGATTGCTGGAACTCAGCGATTACACTGGGCGCTGTGGTAGCGCTTTATTTAAAAATTTAGATAAATAAGTCATTTTTTACTGTGGGACCAATCCTAGCCGTTAGCGCGCGCTGAAGAAATAGAGACAGTTTCAAAAACTACATTTCATTGACTTTCTAACGGTATCAGTCCGTTTGAGTTACAACGGTTGCGTCACATATTCGTACCAACATGTATTTAGCGATATTTTTCTGATATTACTAGGTTGCATCGCTTTTAACAGTGAAACGATTGACTGTGGGACTTAATTGAACTGATTTTGGACTTTGACCTTATAAATGTGATAAATGAGACAATTGGACTCCAAGAAATAACATTCTTCTTAATTTGACATGATTGCTGGAACTCAGCGATTACACTGGGCGCTGTGGTAGCGCTTTATTTAAAAATTTAGATAAATAAGTCATTTTTTACTGTGGGACCAATCCTAGCCGTTAGCGCGCGCTGAAGAAATAGAGACAGTTTCAAAAACTACATTTCATTGACTTTCTAACGGTATCATCCGTTTGAGTTACAACGGTTGCGTCACATATTCGTACCAACATGTATTTAGCGATATTTTTCTGATATTACTAGGTTGCATCGCTTTTAACAGTGAAACGATTGACTGTGGGACTTAATTGAACTGATTTTGGACTTTGACCTTATAAATGTGATAAATGAGACAATTGGACTCCAAGAAATAACATTCTTCTTAATTTGACATGATTGCTGGAACTCAGCGATTACACTGGGCGCTGTGGTAGCGCTTTATTTAAAAATTTAGATAAATAAGTCATTTTTACTGTGGGACCAATCCTAGCCGTTAGCGCGCGCTGAAGAAATAGAGACAGTTTCAAAAACTACATTTCATTGACTTTCTAACGGTATCAGTCCGTTTGAGTTACAACGGTTGCGTCACATATTCGTACCAACATGTATTTAGCGATATTTTTCTGATATTACTAGGTTGCATCGCTTTTAACAGTGAAACGATTGACTGTGGGACTTAATTGAACTGATTTTGGACTTTGACCTTATAAATGTGATAAATGAGACAATTGGACTCCAAGAAATAACATTCTTCTTAATTTGACATGATTGCTGGAACTCAGCGATTACACTGGGCGCTGTGGTAGCGCTTTATTTAAAAATTTAGATAAATAAGTCATTTTTTACTGTGGGACCAATCCTAGCCGTTAGCGCGCGCTGAAGAAATAGAGACAGTTTCAAAAACTACATTTCATTGACTTTCTAACGGTATCAGTCCGTTTGAGTTACAACGGTTGCGTCACATATTCGTACCAACATGTATTTAGCGATATTTTTCTGATATTACTAGGTTGCATCGCTTTTAACAGTGAAACGATTGACTGTGGGACTTAATTGAACTGATTTTGGACTTTGACCTTATAAATGTGATAAATGAGACAATTGGACTCCAAGAAATAACATTCTTCTTAATTTGACATGATTGCTGGAACTCAGCGATTACACTGGGCGCTGTGGTAGCGCTTTATTTAAAAATTTAGATAAATAAGTCATTTTTTACTGTGGGACCAATCCTAGCCGTTAGCGCGCGCTGAAGAAATAGAGACAGTTTCAAAAACTACATTTCATTGACTTTCTAACGGTATCAGTCCGTTTGAGTTACAACGGTTGCGTCACATATTCGTACCAACATGTATTTAGCGATATTTTTCTGATATTACTAGGTTGCATCGCTTTTAACAGTGAAACGATTGACTGTGGGACTTAATTGAACTGATTTTGGACTTTGACCTTATAAATGTGATAAATGAGACAATTGGACTCCAAGAAATAACATTCTTCTTAATTTGACATGATTGCTGGAACTCAGCGATTACACTGGGCGCTGTGGTAGCGCTTTATTTAAAAATTTAGATAAATAAGTCATTTTTTACTGTGGGACCAATCCTAGCCGTTAGCGCGCGCTGAAGAAATAGAGACAGTTTCAAAAACTACATTTCATTGACTTTCTAACGGTATCAGTCCGTTTGAGTTACAACGGTTGCGTCACATATTCGTACCAACATGTATTTAGCGATATTTTTCTGATATTACTAGGTTGCATCGCTTTTAACAGTGAAACGATTGACTGTGGGACTTAATTGAACTGATTTTGGACTTTGACCTTATAAATGTGATAAATGAGACAATTGGACTCCAAGAAATAACATTCTTCTTAATTTGACATGATTGCTGGAACTCAGCGATTACACTGGGCGCTGTGGTAGCGCTTTATTTAAAAATTTAGATAAATAAGTCATTTTTACTGTGGGACCAATCCTAGCCGTTAGCGCGCGCTGAAGAAATAGAGACAGTTTCAAAAACTACATTTCATTGACTTTCTAACGGTATCATCCGTTTGAGTTACAACGGTTGCGTCACATATTCGTACCAACATGTATTTAGCGATATTTTTCTGATATTACTAGGTTGCATCGCTTTTAACAGTGAAACGATTGACTGTGGGACTTAATTGAACTGATTTTGGACTTTGACCTTATAAATGTGATAAATGAGACAATTGGACTCCAAGAAATAACATTCTTCTTAATTTGACATGATTGCTGGAACTCAGCGATTACACTGGGCGCTGTGGTAGCGCTTTATTTAAAAATTTAGATAAATAAGTCATTTTTTACTGTGGGACCAATCCTAGCCGTTAGCGCGCGCTGAAGAAATAGAGACAGTTTCAAAAACTACATTTCATTGACTTTCTAACGGTATCAGTCCGTTTGAGTTACAACGGTTGCGTCACATATTCGTACCAACATGTATTTAGCGATATTTTTCTGATATTACTAGGTTGCATCGCTTTTAACAGTGAAACGATTGACTGTGGGACTTAATTGAACTGATTTTGGACTTTGACCTTATAAATGTGATAAATGAGACAATTGGACTCCAAGAAATAACATTCTTCTTAATTTGACATGATTGCTGGAACTCAGCGATTACACTGGGCGCTGTGGTAGCGCTTTATTTAAAAATTTAGATAAATAAGTCATTTTTTACTGTGGGACCAATCCTAGCCGTTAGCGCGCGCTGAAGAAATAGAGACAGTTTCAAAAACTACATTTCATTGACTTTCTAACGGTATCAGTTCCTTTGAGTTACAACGGTTGCGTCACATATTCGTACCAAACATGTATTTAGCGATATTTTTCTGATATTACTAGGTTGCATCGCTTTTAACAGTGAAACGATTGACTGTGGGACTTAATTGAACTGATTTTGGACTTTGACCTTATAAATGTGATAAATGAGACAATTGTACTCCAAGAAATAACATTCTTCTTAATTTGACATGATTGCTGGAACTCAGCGATTACACTGGGCGATGTGGTAGCGCTTTATTTAGAAATTTAGATAAATAAGTCATATTTTACTGTGGGACCAATACTAGCCGTTAGCGCGCGCTGAAGAAATAGAGACAGTTTCAAAAACTACATTTCATTGACTTTCTAACGGTATCAATCCGTTTGAGTTACAACGGTTGCGTCACATATTCGTACAACATGTATTTAGCGATATTTTTCTGATATTACTAGGTTGCATCGCTTTTAACAGTGAAACGATTGACTGTGGGACTTAATTAAACTGATTTTGGACTTTGACCTTATAAATGTGATAAATAAGACAATTGGACTCCAAGAAATGACATTCTTCTTATTTTGACATGATTGCTGGAACTCAGCGATTACACTGGGCGATGTGGTAGCGCTTTATTTAAAAATTTAGATAAATAAGTCATATTTTACTGTGGGACCAATACTAGCCGTTAGCGCGCGCTGAAGAAATAGAGACAGTTTCAAAAACTACATTTCATTGACTTTCTAACGGTATCAGTCCGTTTGAGTTACAACGGTTGCGTCACATATTCGTACCAACATGTATTTAGCGATATTTTTCTGATATTACTAGGTTGCATCGCTTTTAACAGTGAAACGATTGACTGTGGGACTTAATTGAAACTGATTTTGGACTTTGACCTTATAAATGTGATAAATGAGACAATTGGACTCCAAGAAATAACATTCTTCTTAATTTGACATGATTGCTGGAACTCAGCGATTACACTGGGCGCTGTGGTAGCGCTTTATTTAGAAATTTAGATAAATAAGTCATATTTTACTGTGGGACCAATACTAGCCGTTAGCGCGCGCTGAAGAAATAGAGACAGTTTCAAAAACTACATTTCATTGACTTTCTAACGGTATCAGTCCGTTTGAGTTACAACGGTTGCGTCACATATTCGTACCAACATGTATTTAGCGATATTTTCTGATATTACTAGGTTGCATCGCTTTTAACAGTGAAACGATTGACTGTGGGACTTAATTGAACTGATTTTGGACTTTGACCTTATAAATGTGATAAATGAGACAATTGGACTCCAAGAAATAACATTCTTCTTAATTTGACATGATTGCTGGAACTCAGCAATTACACTGGGCGCTGTGGTAGCGCTTTATTTAAACATTTAGATAAATAAGTCATTTTTTACTGTGGGACCAATACTAGCCGTTAGCGCGCGCTGAAGAAATAGAGACAGTTTCAAAAACTACATTTCATTGACTTTCTAACGGTATCAGTCCGTTTGAGTTACAACGGTTGCGTCACATATTCGTACCAACATGTATTTAGCGATATTTTTCTGATATTACTAGGTTGCATCGCTTTAACAGTGAAACGATTGACTGTGGGACTTAATTGAACTGATTTGGGACTTTGACCTTATAAATGTGATAAATGAGACAATTGGACTCCAAGAAATAACATTCTTCTTAATTTGACATGATTGCTGGAACTCAGCGATTACACTGGGCGCTGTGGTAGCGCTTTATTTAAAAATTTAGATAAATAAGTCATTTTTACTGTGGGACCAATCCTAGCCATTAGCGCGCGCTGAAGAAATAGAGACAGTTTTCAAAATACATTTCATTGACTTTCTAACGGTATCACTTCCGTTTGAAGTTACAACGGTTGCGTCACATATTCGTACCAACATGTATTTAGCGATATTTTTCTGATATTACTAGGTTGCATCGGTTTTAACAGTGAAACGATTGACTGTGGGACTTAATAGAACTGATTTTGGACTTTGACCTTATAAATGGGATAAATGAGACAATTCGACTCCAAGAAATAACATTTTTCTTAATTTGACATGATTGCTGGAACTCAGCGATTACACTAGGCGCTGTGGTAGCGCTTTATTTAGAACCTTAGATAAACAAGTCAAATTTTACTGTGGGACAAATACTAGCCGTTAGCGCGCGCTGAAGAAATAGAGACAGTTTCAAAAACTACATTTCATTGACTTTCTAACGGTATCATTCCGTTTGAGTTACAACGGTTGCGTCACATATACGTACCAACATGTATTTAGCGATATTTTTTTGAGATTACCAGGTTGCATCGCTTTTAACAGTGAAACGATTGACCGTGGGACTTAATTGAACTGATTTTGGACTTTGACCTTATAAAAGTGATAAATGAAACAATTGGACTCCAAGAAATAACATTCTTCTTAATTTGACATGATTGCTTGAACTCAGCAGTTACACTGGGCGCTGTGGCAGCGCTTTATTAAAAAATTTAGATAAATAAGTCATTTTGTACTGTGGGACAAATCCTAGCCATTAGCGCGCGCTGAAGAAATAGAGACAGTTTCAAAAACTACATTTCATTGACTTTCTAACGGTATCAGTCCGTTTGAGTTACAACGGTTGCGTCACATATTCGTACCAACATGTATTTAGCGATATTTTTCTGATATTACTAGGTTGCATCGGTTTTAACAGTGAAACGATTGACTGTGGGACTTAATTGAACTGATTTTGGACTTTGACCTTATAAATGTGATAAATGAGGCAATTCGACTCCAAGAAATAACATTTTCTTAATTTGACATGATTGCTGGAACTCAGCGATTACACTAGGCGCTGTGATAGCGCTTTATTTAGAACCTTAGATAAACAAGTCAAATTTTACTGTGGGACCAATACTAGCCGTTAGCGCGCGCTGAAGAAATAGAGACAGTTTCAAAAACTACATTTCATTGACTTTCTAACGGTATCAGTCCGTTTGAGTTACAACGGTTGCTTCACATATACGTACCAACATGTATTTAGCGATATTTTTTTGAGATTAGCAGGTTGCATCGCTTTTAACAGTGAAACGATTGACCGTGGGACTTAATTGAACTGATTTTGGACTTTGACCTTATAAAAGTGATAAATGAAACAATTGGACTCCAAGAAATAACATTCTTCTTAATTTGACATGATTGCTGGAACTCAGCGATTACACTGGGCGATGTGGTAGCGCTTTATTTAGAAACTTAGATAATTAAGTCATATTTTACTGTGGGACCAATACTAGCCATTAGCGCGCGCGGAAGAAATAGAGACAGTTTCAAAAACTACATTTCATTGACTTTCTAACGGTATCAGTCCGTTTGAGTTACAACGGTTGCTTCACATATACGTACCAACATGTATTTAGCGATATTTTTTTGAGATTACCAGGTTGCATCGCTTTAACAGTGAAACGATTGACCGTGGGACTTAATTGAACTGATTTTGGACTTTGACCTTATAAAGTGATAAATGAAACAATTGGACTCCAAGAAATAACATTCTTCTTAATTTGACATGATTGCTGGAACTCAGCGATTACACTGGGCGATGTGGTAGCGCTTTATTTAGAAACTTAGATAATTAAGTCATATTTTACTGTGGGACCAATACTAGCCATTAGCGCGCGCTGAAGAAATAGAGACAGTTTCAAAAACTACATTTCATTGACTTTCTAACGGTATCAGTCCGTTTGAGTTACAACGGTTGCGTCACATATTCGTACAAACATGTATTTAGCGATATTTTTCTGATATTACTAGGTTGCATCGCTTCTAACAGTGAAACGATTGACTGTGGGACTTAATTAAACTGATTTTGGACTTTGACCTTATAAATGTGATAAATGAGGCAATTCGACTCCAAGAAATAACATTTTTCTTAATTTGACATGATTGCTGGAACTCAGCGATTACACTAGGCGCTGTGATAGCGCTTTATTTAGAACCTTAGATAAACAAGTCAAATTTTACTGTGGGACCAATACTAGCCGTTAGCGCGCGCTGAAGAAATAGAGACAGTTTCAAAAACTACATTTCATTGACTTTCTAACGGTATCAGTCCGTTTGAGTTACAACGGTTGCTTCACATATACGTACCAACATGTATTTAGCGATATTTTTTTGAGATTAGCAGGTTGCATCGCTTTTAACAGTGAAACGATTGACCGTGGGACTTAATTGAACTGATTTTGGACTTTGACCTTATAAAAGTGATAAATGAAACAATTGGACTCCAAGAAATAACATTCTTCTTAATTTGACACGATTGCTGGAACTCAGCGATTACACTGGGCGATGTGGTAGCGCTTTATTTAGAAACTTAGATAATTAAGTCATATTTTACTGTGGGACCAATACTAGCCATTAGCGCGCGCGGAAGAAATAGAGACAGTTTCAAAAACTACATTTCATTGACTTTCTAACGGTATCAGTCCGTTTGAGTTACAACGGTTGCGTCACATATTCGTACAAACATGTATTTAGCGATATTTTTCTGATATTACTAGGTTGCATCGCTTTTAACAGTGAAACGATTGACTGTGGGACTTAATTAAACTGATTTTGGACTTTGACCTTATAAATGTGATAAATGAGACAATTCGACTCCAAGAAATAACATTTTTCTTAATTTGACATGATTGCTGGAACTCAGCGATTACACTAGGCGCTGTGGTAGCGCTTTATTTAGAACTTTAGATAAACAAGTCAAATTTTACTGTGGGACAAATACTAGCCGTTAGCGCGCGCTGAAGAAATAGAGACAGTTTCAAAAACTACATTTCATTGACTTTCTAACGGTATCAGTCCGTTTGAGTTACAACGGTTGCTTCACATATACGTACCAACATGTATTTAGCGATATTTTTTTGAGATTACCAGGTTGCATCGCTTTTAACAGTGAAACGATTGACCGTGGGACTTAATTGAACTGATTTTGGACTTTGACCTTATAAAAGTGATAAATGAAACAATTGGACTCCAAGAAATAACATTCTTCTTAATTTGACATGATTGCTGGAACTCAGCGATTACACTGGGCGATGTGGTAGCGCTTTATTTAGAAACTTAGATAATTAAGTCATATTTTACTGTGGGACCAATACTAGCCATTAGCGCGCGCTGAAGAAATAGAGACAGTTTCAAAAACTACATTTCATTGACTTTCTAACGGTATCAGTCCGTTTGAGTTACAACGGTTGCGTCACATATTCGTACAAACATGTATTTAGCGATATTTTTCTGATATTACTAGGTTGCATCGCTTTTAACAGTGAAACGATTGACTGTGGGACTTAATTAAACTGATTTTGGACTTTGACCTTATAAATGTGATAAATGAGACAATTGGACTCCAAGAAATAACATTCTTCTTAATTTGACATGATTGCTGGAACTCAGCGATTACACTGGGCGATGTGGTAGCGCTTTATTTAGAAATTTAGATAAATAAGTCATATTTTACTGTGGGACCAATACTAGCCGTTAGCGCGCGCTGAAGAAATAGAGACAGTTTCAAAAACTACATTTCATTGACTTTCTAACGGTATCAGTCCGTTTGAGTTACAACGGTTGCGTCACATATTCGTACCAACATGTATTTAGCGATATTTTTCTGATATTACCAGGTTGCATCGCTTTTAACAGTGAAACGATTGACCGTGGGACTCAATTGAACTGATTTTGGACTTTGACCTTATAAATGTGATAAATGAGACAATTGCACTCCAAGAAATAACATTCTTCTTAATTTGACATGATTGCTGGAACTCAGCAATTACACTGGGCGCTGTGGTAGCGATTTATTCAAACATTTAGATAAGTAAGTCATTTTTTACTGTGGGACCAATCCTAGCCGTTAGCGCGCGCTGAAGAAATAGAGACAGTTTCAAAAACTACATTTCATTGACTTTCTAACGGTATCAGTCCGTTTGAGTTACAACGGTTGCGTTACATATTCGTACCAACATGTATTCAGCGATATGTTTCTGATATTACTAGGTTGCATCGCTGTTAACAGTGAAACGATTGACTGTGGGACTTAATTGAACTGATTTGGGACTTTGACCTTATAAATGTGATAAATGAGACAATTGGACTTCAAGAAATAACATTCTTCTTAATTTGACATGATTGCTGGAACTCAGCGATTACACTGGGCGCTGTGGTAGCGTTTTATTTAAAATTTAGATAAATAAGTCATTTTTCACTGTGGGACCAATCCTAGCCATTAGCGCGCGCTGAAGAAATAGAGACAGTTTCAAAAATTACATTTCATTGACTTTCTAACGGTATCACTCTGTTTGAGTTACAACGGTTGCGTCACATATTCGTACCAACATGTATTTAGCGATATTTTTCTGATATTACTAGGTTGCATCGGTTTTAACAGTGAAACGATTGACTGTGGGATTTAATTGAACTGATTTTGGACTTTTACCTTATAAATGTGATAAATGAGACAATTCGACTCCAAGAAATAACATTTTTCTTAATTTGACATGATTGCTGGAACTCAGCGATTACACTAGGCGCTGTGGTAGCGCTTTATTTAGAACCTTAGATAAACAAGTCAAATTTTACTGTGGGACCAATACTAGCCGTTAGCGCGCGCTGAAGAACTAGAGACAGTTTCAAAAACTACATTTCATTGACTTTCTAACGGTATCAGTCCGTTTGAGTTACAACGGTTGCGTCACATATACGTACCAACATGTATTTAGCAATATTTTTCTGATATTACCAGGTTGCATCGCTTTTAACAGTAAAACGATTGACCGTGGGACTTAATTGAACTGATTTTGGACTTTGACCTTATAAATGTGATAAATGAGACAATTGTACTCCAAGAAATAACATTCTTCTTAATTTGACATGATTGCTGGAACTCAGCAATTACACTGGGCGCTGTGGTAGCGATTTATTCAAACATTTAGATAAGTAAGTCATTTTTTACTGTGGGAACAATCCTAGCCGTTAGCGCGCGCTGAAGAAATAGAGACAGTTTCAAAAACTATATTTCATTGACTTTCTAACGGTGTCAGTCCGTTTGAGTTACAACGGTTGCGTCACATATTCGGACCAACATGTATTCAGCGATATGTTTCTGATATTACTAGGTTGCATCGCTGTTAACAGTGAAACGATTGACTGTGGGACTTAAGGTGGTTCTATACTATTAAATATCAAAATATTCGTATTTTCAAAAACATACCTTTTAGGTACTTTGAACTATGTAGAAAATGGTAGTCTAGTTCATTTTTCATAAAAAAGTCAGGGAAATCTGCCTATTCTAGGATTTAAAAGCAGTACCATTAGTTCTGAATTGAAATTTCTCCCTAGCAACCGCGTTAGCAACAGTACTTTTTTCTTTTCCTTGCCCCAAATTTCCATATTAAAGGTTTGTTAAACCCATGGTTCTCTGTATATGTTTACCCTGGGTTTCCCTAAACAGAAAGCCGTTGTTTCATGTAAAAAAATCACCAAATTGTAGTTGAAGTGGAGCTGTTTGCTAGCTACAGGCTGCAAACATTTTTGATTTTTCCAGTTTGAAAGTTTGGGTAGTGCACTAATATATTCTAGTAAACGTTATAAGCATCTTATTGCATAATCAATAATGGTCAAACCAAAACATGCAGCAGCTATGAGAAGAAGGTCTCGTGGTACAAGTATTTTCAAAAAAAAGAAACTTTAAGGGAAACGAATATACTGCTAAGGCAGCTGAATCTGCCATGACTAGTGATACACATTCAACACCCACAGCTGTCTCTGATATACCTGCAATTATTTCTTTTAATGGTGGTGTTACTGGCATACTAGAAGTGTTTAGACAAACATATATTTGCCCTGGTGTTTTTACAGAGGACTTTTGCAAGCAAAAAGACAAAGACCGCAGAAATGTAATGAATTACAAGATATCTGATACAGTCAAACACAGACGTAAACAACTTCAAGCTAAACGAAAAGGTTTTACTGATGCTGCCGAATAAAAAGAGAGTGTTGTTTATGGAGCAGGACTGTTCTAACTGTGTTATGATACTCTTTTATTTCTTGAAGGTTCTAATGACATGTTTATTAGTCTTATATATATACATATATACATATATTTCTTGCCTGATTTTCTAATTTAGCTTTTTGTCGTGTAGACCTTTCTCTCTTGTTTATACAGAGCAGGTTTTGAGATCCAAATGTTCTATATAATATAAAGGAAATCCTGTTTTTATTTTTCAAACTAATGCAGTATGATCTTAAATAGAATTTTTTCTGCAATGAAAGATTACTGGTTTTTCTGAGGATTTTTTAGCACTCGGTTTAGAAAAAATATTTTTAACATCATTTTTCTCGGAATTCACTTTTTCGATGCGCTGCGACATATTACTTTTTAAAGAGTTGGTCAATTTTCTTGAAATTTTGAGAGTTTGTTGGTCTATATGGGACACACTTACTGAACCAAAAAAAATATTGTAGTGATGCACCCTTTCCAGAGATAAAGTACCTGAATTTTTCAAATTTCGGTCCGATTTTGGGTAAAAAAAATAAATTTGAATAACTTTGGAACCGTTATCTCAACTTACTTGATTTTGGTTCAGTAAGTGTCTCTTTACAAGAGAAACATACTGTGAGAGTTTGACTTTCCAATTTCTTTTCATTCTGAAGTTATTTATCGCAGCGATTCACTCCGATTTTTGGCCCTGATACCCCAAAAAATGGGACCAAATCCAGAATTTCAATTTTTTTTTATATTTTGTTATTTCTGATACTATGAAGTATGTTATTTCAGAAAATCAAGTCATTTGACTGTAAAATAAAAATTTTTGTATTTTTAGTATAGAACCACCTTAAATGAACTGATTTGAGACTTTGTCCTTATAAATGTGATAAATGAGACAATTGGACTCCAAGAAATAACATTCTTCTAATTTGACATGATTGCTGGAACTCAGCGATTACACTGGGCGCTGTGGTAGCGTTTTATTTAAAATTTAGATAAATAAGTCATTTTTCACTGTGGGACCAATCCTAGCCATTAGCGCGCGCTGAAGAAATAGAGACAGTTTCAAAAACTACATTTCATTGACTTTCTAACGGTATCAGTCCGTTTGAGTTACAACGGTTGCGTCACATATTCGTACCAACATGTATTTAGCGATATTTTTCTGATATTACTAGGTTGCATCGGTTTTAACAGTGAAACGATTGACTGTGGGACTTAATTGAACTGATTTTGGACTTTGACCTTATAAATGTGATAAATGAGACAATTCGACTCCAAGAAATAACATTTTTCTTAATTTGACATGATTGCTGGAACTCAGCGATTACACTAGGCGCTGTGGTAGCGCTTTATTTAGAACCTTAGATAAACAAGTCAAATTTTACTGTGGGACCAATACTAGCCGTTAGCGCGCGCTGAATAAATAGAGACAGTTTCAAAAACTACATTTCATTGACTTTCTAACGGTATCAGTCCGTTTGAGTTACAACGGTTGCGTCACATATACGTACCAACATGTATTTAGCGATATTTTTTTGAGATTACCAGGTTGCATCGCTTTTAACAGTGAAACGATTGACCGTGGGACTTAATTGAACTGATTTTGGACTTTGACCTTATAAAAGTGATAAATGAAACAATTGAACTCCAAGAAATAACACTCTTCTTAATTTGACATGATTGCTTGAACTCAGCAGTTACACTGGGCGCTGTGGCAGCGCTTTATTTAAAAATTTAGATAAATAAGTCATTTTGTACTGTGGGACCAATCCTAGCCGTTAGTGCGCGCTGAAGAAATACAGACAGTTTCAAAAACTACATTTCATTGATTTTCTAACGGTATCGATCCGTTTGAGTTACAACGGTTGCGTCACATATTCGTACCAACATGTATTTAGCGATATTTTTCTAATATTACTAGGTTGCATCGCTTTTAACAGTGAAACGATTGACTGTGGGACTTAATTGAACTGATTTTGGACTTTGACCTTATAAATGTGATAAATGAGACAATTGGACTCCAAGAAATAACATTCTTCTTAATTTGACATGATTGCTGGAACTCAGCGATTACACTGGGCGCTGTGGTAGCGCTTCATTTAAAAAGTTAGATAAATAAGTCATTTTTTAATGTGGGACCAATCCTAGCCGTTAGCGCGCGCTGAAGAAATAGAGACAGTTTCAAAAACTACATTTCATTGATTTTCTAACGGTATCGATCCGTTTGAGTTACAACGGTTGCGTCACATATTCGTACCAACATGTATTTAGCGATATGTTTCTGATATTACTAGGTTGCATCGCTTTTAACAGTGAAACGATTAACTGTGGGACTTCATTGAACTGATTTTGCACTTTGCCCTTATAAATGTGATAAATGAGACAATTGGACTCCAAGAAGTAACATTCTTCTTAATTTGACATGATTGCTGGAACTCAGCGATTACACTGGGCGCTGTGGTAGCGCTTCATTTAAAAATTTGGATAAATAAGTCATTTTTTACTGTGGGACCAATCCTAGCTGTTAGCGTGCGCTGGAGAAATAGAGACAGTTTCAAAAACTACATTTCATTGACTTGCTAACGCTATCAATCAGTTTGAGTTACAACGGTTGCGTCACATATTCGTACCAACATGTATTTAGCGATATTTTTCTGATGTTACTAGGTTGCATCGCTTTTAACAGTGAAACGATTGACTGTGGGATTTAATTGAACTGATTTTGGACTTTGACCTTATAAATGTGATAAATGAGACAATTGGACTCCAAGAAATAACATTCTTCTTAATTTGACATGATTGCTGGAACTCAGCGATTACACTGGGCGCTGTGGTAGCGCTTTATTTAGAAATTTGGATAAATAAGTCATATTTTACTGTGGGACCAATACTAGCCGTTAGCGCGCGCTGAAGAAGTAGAGACAGTTTCAAAAACTACATTTCATTGACTTCTAACGGTATCATCCGTTTGAGTTACAACGGTTGCGTCACATCATTCGTACCAACATGTATTTAGCGATATTTTTCTGATATTACTAGGTTGCATCGCTTTTAACAGTGAAACGATTGACTGTGGGATTTAATTGAACTGATTTTGGACTTTGACCTTATAAATGTGATAAATGAGACAATTGGACTCCAAGAAATAACATTCTTCTTAATTTGACATGATTGCTGGAACTCAGCGATTACACTGGGCGCTGTGGTAGCGCTTTATTTAGAAATTTAGATAAATAAATCATATTTTACTGTGGGACCAATACTAGCCGTTAGCGCGCGCTGAAGAAGTAGAGACAGTTTCAAAAACTACATTTCATTGACTTTCTAACGGTATCAGTCCGTTTGAGTTACAACGGTTGCGTCACACATTCTTACCAACATGTTTTTAGCGATATGTTTCTGATATTACTAGGTTGCATCGCTTTTAACAGTGAAACGATTGACTGTGGGACTTAATTGAACTGATTTTGGACTTTGACCTTATAAATGTGATAAATGAGACAATTGGACTCAAAGAAATAACATTCTTCTTAATTTGACATGATTGCTGGAACTCAGCAGTTACACTGGGCGCTGTGGCAGCGCTTTATTTAAAAATTTAGATAAATAAGTCATTTTGTACTGTGGGACCAATCCTAGCCGTTAGCGTGCGCTGAAGAAATAGAGACAGTTTCAAAAACTACATTTCATTGATTTTCTAACGGTATCGATCCGTTTGAGTTACAACGGTTGCGTCACATATTCGTACCAACATGTATTTAGCGATATTTTTCTAATATTACTAGGTTGCATCGCTTTTAACAGTGAAACGATTGACTGTGGGATTTAATTGAACTGATTTTGGACTTTGACCATATAAATGTGATAAATGAGACAATTGGACTCCAAGAAATAACATTCTTCTTAATTTGAGATGATTGCTGGAACTCAGCGATTACACTGGGCGCTGTGGTAGCGCTTCATTTAAAAAGTTAGATAAATAAGTCATTTTTTAATGTGGGACCAATCCTAGCCGTTAGCGCGCGCTGAAGAAATAGAGACAGTTTCAAAAACTACATTTCATAGATTTTCTAACGGTATCGATCCGTTTGAGTTACAACGGTTGCGTCACATATTCGTACCAACATGTATTTAGCGATATTTTTCTAATATTACTAGGTTGCATCGCTGTTAACAGTGAAGCGATTGACTGTGGGACTTAATTGAACTGATTTTGGACTTTGACCTTATAAATGTGATAAATGAGACAATTGGACTCCAAGAAATAACATTCTTCTTAATTTGACATGATTGCTGGAACTCAGCGATTACACTGGGCGCTGTGGTAGCGCTTCATTTAAAAGTTAGATAAATAAGTCATTTTTTAATGTGGGACCAATCCTAGCCGTTAGGGCGCGCTGAAGAAATAGAGACAGTTTCAAAAACTACATTTCATTGACTTTCTAACGGTATCAGTCCGTTTGAGGTACAACGGTTGCGTCACATATTCGTACCAACATGTATTTAGCGATATGTTTCTGATATTACTAGGTTGCATCGCTTTTAACAGTGAAACGATTGACTGTGGGACTTAATTGAACTGATGTTGGACTTTGACCTTATAAATGTGATAAATGAGACAATTGGACTCCAAGAAATAACATTCTTCTTAATTTGACATGATTGCTGGAACTCAGCGATTACACTGGGCGCTGTGGTAGCGCTTAATTTAAAAATTTAGATAAATAAGTCATTTTTAACTGTGGGACCAATCCTAGCCGTTAGCGCGCGCTGGAAGAAATAGAGACAGTTTCAAAAACTACATTTCATTGACTTTCTTACGGTATCAATGCCGTTTGAGTTACAAACGGTTGCGTCACATATTCGTATCAACATGTATTTAGCGATATTTTTCTGATATTAACTAGGTTGCATCGCTTTTAACAGTGAAACGATTGACTGTGGGATTTAATTGAACTGATTTTGGACTTTGACCTTATAAATGTGATAAATGAGACAATTGGACTCCAAGGAAAAACATTCTTCTTAATTTGACATGATTGCTGGAACTCAGCGATTACACTGGGCGCTGTGGTAGCGCTTTATTTAAAAATTAAGATAAATAAGTCATTTTTTACTGTGGGACCAATCCTAGCCGTTAGTGCGCGCTGAAGGGAAATAGAGACAGTTTCAAAAACTACATTTCATGGACTTTCTAACGGTATCAGATCCGTTTGAGTTACAACGGTTGCGTCACTTATTCGTACCAACATGTATTTAGCGATATTTTTCTGATATTACTAGGTTGCATCGCTTTTAACAGTGAACCGATTGACTGTGGGACTTAATTGAACTGATTTTGGACTTTGACCTTATAAATGTGATAAATGAGACAATTGGACTCCAAGAAATAACATTCTTCTTAATTTGACATGATTGTTGGAACTCAGCGATTACACTGGGCGCTGTGGTAGCGCTTTCATTTAAAAATTTAGATAAATAAGTCATTTTTTAACTGTGGGACCAATCCTAGCCGTTAACGCGCGCTGAAGAATAGAGACAGTTTTCAAAAACTACATTTCATTGACTTTCTAACGGTATCAATCCGTTTGAGTTACAACGGTTGCGTCACAATTCCTACCAACATGTAATTTAGCGATATTTTTCTGATATTACTAGGTTGCATCGCTTTTAACAGTGAAACGATTGACTGTGGGATTTAATTGAACTGATTTTGGACTTTGACCTTATAAATGTGATAAATGAGACAATTGGACTCCAAGAAATAACATTCTTCTTAATTTGACATGATTGCTGGAACTCAGCGATTACACTGGGCGCTGTGGTAGTGCTTCATTTAAAAATTTGGATAAATAAGTCATTTTTTACTGTGGGACCAATCCTAGCCGTTAGTGCGCGCTGAAGAAATAGAGACAGTTTCAAAAACTACAGTTTCATTGACTTTGCTAACGGTATCAATCAGTTTTGAGTTACAACGGTTGCGTCACATATTCGTACCAACATGTATTTACGAATATTTTTCTGATTTACTAGGTTGAATCGCTTTTAACAGTGAAACGATTGACTGTGGGATTTAATTGAACTGATTTTGGACTTTGACCTTATAAATGTGATAAATGAGACAATTGGACTCCAAGAAATAAACATTCTTTCTTAATTTGACATGATTGTTGGAACTCAGCGATTTACACTGGGGCGCTGTGGTAGCGCTTATTTAGAAATTTAGATAAATAAGTTCATATTTTACTGTGGGACCAAATACTAGCCGTTAGCGCGCGCTGAAGAAGTAGAGACAGTTTCAAAACTATACATTCATTGACTTTTAACGGTAATCAGTCCGTTTGAGTTACAACGGTTGCGTCACATATTCGTACCAATGTATTTAGCGTATTTTTCTGATATTACTAGGTTGCATCGCTTTAAAGTGAAACGATTGACTGTGGACTTAATTGAACTGATTTGGACTTTGACCTTATAAATGTGATAAATGAGACAATTGGACTCCAAGAAATAACATTCTTCTTAATTT
>JASGCC010003673.1:0-23001 GCA_030067915.1 Hydractinia echinata | reverse complement strand
TTTTAGATAGCACAAAACTAAATATGTCAATACTGTTTGATCATGATGAGGATCCTACACAAAAGAGAAAGAAAAGGTATTCTCATAAACAGCGTCAGTCCTCAAGTAAAGAAACAGCAAGCAACTATGATGACTTGCTCGTATTTGGATATCATTGTAAATTGTTTCGTGATGATGCTGCTGCGGAGGATATAAACAGAGGCAAATATTTAATTCCTTGGATGGGAAACAAAGATCTTTTGATTGACAGGTACACATATTTGAAATAACTAATTTTTACAGGATTTATATTGCCAGAATTAATTTTTGCAAATTGAGCAGTTTTCTATTCTGCATTTGTTAAATTCACAAAAAATCATATATATTTGTGACTTAATGGAAACCATGGATGTCCTGGGTTTTCAAAACATACCCTTAATTAAAATGACTTTTTCAGTATAAATGGCTTTAGTATTTAGTAGTGTGTAAGTAGTAGAAATGATAAATTTTTGCAAATTGTAGTTATCATAAAAATTTTGCAAGAATTTGTTCTTGTGAATTAAATACCATAAAATATTTGGTGAACATTAAATTTCTTGCAATGGAGGAAAAATGCAAGATTTGCGCAAAAGACGGGGTAGCCACTACTCCTGGAAACTCCTGGAAATGTAATACACTGCTGGAAAACACTCCTTGAAAACACTCCACCCTGTAAAAATCTAATATAATCCTAACTGTATTATATAATATATCTTATTAATACCAATAATTTCTTAAAATAATGTTTATAATGTGTTTATAACTATATTATAAAATATATTTTAATGTTAATATACAAGTGTATCTTGGCCTTTTAATAGAACACACCTCATGTGATAATGTCAGCCACATGAGGATAGATTATTAACAAACAAAATTTGTGTGCATTTGTTTCCAAAATCTATTTAATTCATGGATTTATATTTGTTTCTGGCGGATAGCGGAAATTGTTCAAGCCACCTGACTTCTTGTTTCATTTTAATATATTTGTTATTCTTCATGGACATTTAATGCAAGTTTAAGGCCACTTAATTCAAGTTAATCACAAGCATACCGTTTAGCGTCCCTTCCGCGAGCGTTACGCAGCTGGGGTTGCCATTTTGATTTTGCGTTGCTTTGTTGTCGGTTTGCTTCTTAGCACTTTTTAGTCATTCACCTAAATCGCAACATGCCGTCTTGTTTGTTTTGATGCTAGTGGTGCTGGAAATTTTATTGTAGAGAGTTTTTTTATCTTCAAATATCTTACGTTGGATCGAAGAAAATTTGTGTTAAACACTCCAGCATGCACAGGTTTATTTACTGTTACCGTTTTTGGTTTTATTTTGTTGGGTGGATGGCGTTCGCCGTTGAGGTTCTCGAGCAGCAGCAAGACGACTCCATGCCTTCTACCATCCTCCAACTTTTGGCCATGTGGCCTCCACTAATGCTGCAGTAGTAGTGACTTCGTCACAAGCTTCTCCACTCCACCGACAACCGCCAGTAATATCCTTTACTGCTGCTAACATGGAGGCGGTGTGCCACACAACTGTTCCACCAACTGTGGCAACGGCGGCAGCAACCGTAACAACTCCTGAACCAAGTCGCCTGGAGAATAACGTATCTGGACTTGTGACAACAACGACACAACAACCAACCACAATTGATGTTAGTGCGATAATACGATCAGAAGTGGCACGTTATTTCGAGAACACGGCCGGGGCTGTTCCTGTGCCTCAAGAACTTAGTGCGACTCGCCCTGCAGCTTTGAACTCAGGTTATTTTACTACTAACTTTAACACCACACCTAAATTTTATAACAACCGTATTTCTATAGATAATGTAGATAGAACTGAAGGTATTTCCCGCGCGTTTCGACAAAGTCTTTCGCAGGCAACTCCAGCACGCGCTGCGTTCCTGCCCGCTTGGGTACCAAGGGCCACCCATATCCGCTAGGCCCAGGAATTTGTTATCGGCTCGGTCACCCGCTTCAAGTATGGCAGGCAATCAGCAAAGAACTTACACGTGGTCATACGTCTGGCCCATTTCTCGTACCACCCAATTCACCCATTTCATTGTTCTCCATTTGGTGCTGTTCCAAAAAGATGGCAGCTTTAGAATCATTCTTGACCTGTCGTCCCCTAGAGGTGTGGCAGTAAACGAAGGAATCTGCAAAGACGAATTTTCGGTAGCGTATTCCAGTTTTGATGATGCAGTCAAGCTTGTGTCCTCCTTGGGCACTGATGCCTTTCTGGCTAAAGTGGACTTCAAGCATGCGTTTAGGCTTTGTCCTGTTAGACAGGATCTTTGGGGTTTATTAGGTTACTGTGGGAGGGATATTATTTTATTGATACACGTCTTCCTTTTGGTAGCCGTTCATCCCCCTTCTTGTTCACCACAGTCGCAGACTTGTTACGTTGGATTTTTATCGTGGTCTTAGGGATTCCCTTTGTCCTTCACTATCTTGATGATTTTTAGTCTGTGGGAAGTCAAGAGAGGAGGTTGAGACACATCTCTATGCTATCCAGTCCCTTTGTTCTGAACTAGGAGTGCCTTTGGCCGAAGACAAAACAGTGGGGCATGCACAGTCACTTACATATCTGGGAATTGAGATTGATACAGCTCAACAAATCATTCGGTTACCCCAGCTAGCACTGCAAGAAAAAGTGCACCAAACGCGAGCTTCTCTCTTTAATTGGGTCTTTATCCTTTGCATCAAAGGTTGTTAAACCGGGCAGAATGTTTTTGCGTCGGTTGATCGATTTGTCCAATTCAGTCTCTTGCTTGAACCACCACATTTATTTAAATGCCGAAGCTCGGGCGGACATTAGGTGGTGGTTGGAATTTCTTCCTGAATGGAATGGGGTATGCCTCATTCAAAAAGAGCCGGTTACAGCAACCTCTTTATGCCTGTATACAGATGCCTCAGGTTTAGGTTTTGGAGCAGTGTTAAGCACCGCTGGTTTTCTTCACCCTGGCCGAAGTCACTTTGTCATTTTCACACAAACGTTCAGGAACGTTTTGCCATTGTAGCAGCTATCACGATCTGGGGTTCTGAATGGCGTAACCAACAAGTAATATTCTGTACCGACAATGCCTCTATAGTCCAGGTGTGGAGGACTGGTACTTGTAGGGACAGGGACATCATGACCCTGATTAGATTACAGTACTGGAAAAAGGTTGTTTAACATATCGAGCGCGCAACGTGCGCGGACTCCATCGATACGCGATGTACCGCGTTTATAATAATAAGAAACAATTAAAATAAATTGTCGCGATCTATCGAGAATCTAGTATCGTGACAAAATCCGTCTCGATGTGTCGCAATGGTAGGTGATAATGAGAATAAAGAGAAAGTTTTTTTTAATGAGAATAGAGAGAAAGTTTTTTTTATTTCAAACACATCTCTGCTTTATCTTTTTTTTTATTTTAAATAGGTGTATATTATAAGAAAATTTTTAACTTTCGTATTTATTAAAGTAATTCTAGCGCATTACTTTTTCAACGTATTTTTTTTCTAACGCTGCTTTTCGTTCTTAAACTTTGAAAATGCGATCTCTAACGAAGCTTTTTTGTCGCCGCTTTTCGTTCTTAAACTTTTAAAATGCGATCTAAAAAAACTTTTCTATTGCCGTTCTTCGTTCTTAAATTTTTAAAATGCGATCTAACGAAGCTTTTCTATCGCCGTTCTTCGTTCTTAAACTTTTAAACCGCGATCTAAAACAGCATTTCTATCGCCGCTTTTTGTTCTTAAACTTTTAAAACGCGATCTAAGAAAGCATTTCTATCGCCGCTTTTCGTTTATAAACTTTAAAATGCCGTCTTAAAAAACATTTCTATCGCCGCTTTTCGTTCTTAAACTTTTAAAATGCCATCTTAGTAAAGGAAGTAAAAATTAACTTGACATTGGTTCGGTACTCCGAGTTTCGTGTTATACACTCATCAGCCAAATTATACAAGTGAAAAAAGTAAACAAAAAATTCGTATCTATCTATTTGACAAGATAAATTCCTAAGAGACATCATTAAATGCGTGGTGTTATAAACATGTGAATAGATAATTGGCTAAGTAATTATCAGTCCTTAGATTTATAATTAGCCAAAAGAAACTTATTTGTGTGACGACATTTAGCAATGAGTTCACTGCGTTTGTTTAAAAGCTCACTTTTGTCTTTGTAAAAGAGGATTTCAAATTAAAAAACATTTCTATCGCCGCTTTTCGTTCCTAAACTTTTAAAATGCGATCTAAAAAAACATTTCTATCGCCGCATTTCGTTCTTAAGTTCTTAAAATGCGATCTAAAAAAGCATTTCTATCGCCGCATTTCGTTCTTAAACTTTTAAAATTCGATCTAAAAAAACATTTTTATCGCCGCATTTCGTTCTTAAGTTCTTAAAATGCGATCTAAAAAAGCATTTCTATCGCCGCATTTCGTTTATAAACTTTTTAACTTCGATCTAAAAAAGCATTTCTATCGCCGCATATAGTTCTTAAACTTTTAAAATTCAATCTAAAAAAACATTTCTATCGTCGCTTTTCGTTTATAAAAACTTTTAAAATTCGATCTAAAAAAACATTTCTATCGCCGTTCTTCATTCTTAAGTTTTTAAAATGCGATCTAACGAAGCTTTTCTATCGCCGTTCTTAGTTCTTAAATTTTTAAAATGTGATCTAAAAAAGAAAGATTAACGCTAGCTGTATACCCTAGATTGTATGCATAAGTTAAAAAAATATAACACAAAGGAAGTATAATTATATTTAAACATCCGCGATCATTGTTGAATACACTCTTATTTTTAAAATAGTTCTATTATGAAAAAGTGGTAATGGCCTCGATAGCTTCGAGAATGATATCGAGACGGATGCATCGCAAGGCCCTCTTGATACAATTTGAAAGTAAAAAAACGTCTATCGCGGATCGAGAATACCGTCGCGATACGCGAAGAGCGATGTTAAACAACCTTTTTCCAGTACTGTATGTTCTTTTTCACTGCTCAACAAAATGTTAATATCTTGCTGAAACACATTCCTGGTCACATTAATGTAGCTGCTGATCTCCTTTCTCGATTACAGGTTCAACGCTTCAAACAAATGTTCCCGTTGGCAGATCCTTCACCCACTCAAATCAATCAAGGGGTTCGGACAATCTTTCCCTAGTGGCTATGTATTTTCAATCACAAGCCTTGACTTCAGCTACTAGGGTGTCATATGGTGTTGGTCTTTGTTCCTATGAACGGTTTTGCTACCGCTGGTCGCATGCTTTGTGGCCTCTGTCAGAAGATGTTCTCATCCGGTACGTTTCAGAGAGCCCAGACGGTATCTCACACCACTTTTCGAGCGTATTTAGCTGGCCTACAGTTCCATTCACTTATGCATGGTTTCAGTGAACACATTAGGGTCATGAGTCGACTGTTTTACACGTTACGAGGCATTAAACGAGTGCAAGGTGCTTCATTCTCCCGACTACGCCACTTGCCTCTCAATTATAATCACCTGTGTTTAATCCATTTCAGAATCGAATTTTTGCAGTTTTTACCCAACGATCGCATTTGCTCAGGGCAGTAACCGCTTTGGCTTATTTCGGTTTACTACGCTGCTCAGAGTATACATGTTCATCTTGTTACCAGTTTGATACGTCCACCTACTTGATGGTGCACGACATCACATCTCTTTCAATCGTACCATTATGACAGTCACTCTGCGTTCATCTAAGACAGATCCGTTTCGTACAGGATGTCAGGTTCGGATTGGTGCCACTAACACCTACGCTTGTCCGTTGCGGGCAATGCTGCAATTCTTAACCGTTCATCCAGGTCCTGGTTGGCCCTTGTTCACATTTCAAAATTTAACACTTTTAACTTGGATGGACATAGTTCAGCTGCTTCGGTCTTGCTTACCTAGGTTGCCGAACATCAATACCCACTTGTTTCGTATCGGTGGCTTTTCTGGACAGCACTATAAAGATTCTAGGTAGGTGGTCAAGCGACGCCTATCGCCGTTACCTTCATTTGGATAGGACGACTGTCGCACTACTCTCCTGAAAGCTTGTATGACTCAGGCTCTAACTCGAGGCTGGGATCAATCCACCTCATCGTCATTTCAGGTTTAATAATTTTCACTGTATCCGGTTTGGGGAAATTTGGGGGTGTGCTGCGTGTAGCAACAAAGGTTTATATTCAGTCCTTAGTTTTCCTCATACAATTTTGAAGCTGTCCTTGTTGACAGTTTGTGTTTTTAACCTGTCCTTGTTGACAGTTTGTGTTTTTAAGCTGTCTTAGTTGACAGTTTGTGTTTTCAAGCTGTCCTTGTTGACAGTTTGTGTTTTTAAGCTGTCCTTGTTGACAGTTTGTGTTTTTAAGCTGTCTTTGTTGACAGTTTGTGTTCTAAGCTGTCTTTGTTGACAGTTAGTTTTAAGCTGTCTTGGTTGACAGTTTGTTTTAAACCATAGGTTTCAGCTGTCCTTGTTGACAGTTAGTTTGAGCTATCGTCTAAGCAGACTTTATCTCATCATTCAATACACGCACGCATCCCTCGATTCCCAACATTCCGCCAACAATGCTGTTTTTATTGCGTTGATTACGGTATTACGCCAGCGATTGAACTTAAAATTGTATGTCTTTAAAGTAGCCACTTTGCTACTGAAATTTCCTTAATACTTCTGTAAATGGAATGTGCTCCTGGAAAAAACTTCTGAAAAGTTGCAAAAATAGGAAAAACTCCAGAAAAATATTTCTTCTAAATCTAGTTTCTGTCCAGGTTCGGTTTACTTTTTTTTTCTTATTGAAATTTCTGTTTTTGTCAGTTGAAATTACTCCTCGAAAAGGTCAGATAATCAAAAGTTCTTAAAAAGTCCGGAATTTAACTTCTGGCAACTGAGTGGCCGACCTGCTGGTAATTAGTTCCCTTATGCGCTTTCATGAAGCCTAAAGTTTGTCCTTCATTTAGTTGTTTGTCCTACAAGTAGTAACAAAGTTTAATTAAAGACTACGCATTGATCCATTCGTCTGTGGGTTAAATTTGTTCAGCTAGCACTTTTTGTGGAACTAGGGGAGCAATTCATGGCTCGGCTATTATCTTATTTCTCAGAATTTGCTGTGCCTTTGCATGCGCAAAAAGCGTTTGCTCTCCCCTTGTTGATAGGCCTGAAAGTTATTCCTCCCAGTTGGAGCCTTTTCCACCAGCAGTACACAGGTCACTCTAAGTAATAGCAGAGAACCAAATACAATCTTAGAATACCATTACATTAATTTAAGTTATATATACTTTAAGATATGACTGTCGTGGCCATCTTTATCGACTTGAAGATTTTGACTTTAAACATTTCCCTGGAAAGACAACTAGGTTGTCCACGGAGGAGATGGATATTGAAAGTGTTTGTGATGAGGAGCGATACAAGGATTTAACGCAAGATATGATAGAAGCTAACATACTGGAAGGTAAAATATACAATATTTTATTAGAGACTTTAAAAGGTTTTCTAATGAGTTTCTTCGACATGAATTCTTGTTGGAAGAGTATCAAAATATGCTCAGGTAATAAAAGGCTGACAAAAAAATAATAATACCACCTCCTGCAACCTTTAAATTAACCCTACACAATACCTTACCTAATAAAAAAAACTTATTAGAGCCAACAATTAGAACCAATAAAATTGTTAGTCATTGTTGTTATTTCCGGAATTTAAATTTAAATTTATTTGTGGTATATAGTTGCTAGAATTATTTAAAGCAGTATTATCTGTAACTATTATTTTAGAGGAGGAAGAGAAACGTAGCCATGCACTTTATGATCCAAACACAGCATATCAAAGTATTGGATATTCATATGGGGAGAGCAATAACGATGGAAAAACATTATCAGAGTACAAGTTTGATAACGAAACATATGTTCAATATTGTCAGTACTATGGCTACGATCCAGATGATCCCAATATTAAAGCATATTTTCAAGGTAAGTGATTGAGATAAATTAAAATACTACTAGTTGTTGGGCTCATCATCATCATCATTCTCGCCTTAACGTCCGTTTTCCATGCTAGCATGGGTTGGACGGGGTATATTAATGACCCTCTTCCAATCTGATCTAGACTGTGTTAGATCTAAACTCAACTTCCTCTGTATCAAGTCTGTCCTTATAACCTCCTGCCAAGTCTTTCTCGGTCTGCCTCTGGGCTTTGCCCCAGGAACTATCAAGTCTCTACACTTTCTTACCCAATTATCCTCCTCCATTCTTTCCAAGTGCCCCAGCCAATTCAATCTTCTTATCTGGATAACATCTTTAATTCTACGGAGACTTAGCCTGCTTCTTAGCTCATCTGAACTCTTTCTGTCTCTCAGACTGGCGTTACACATCCACCTAACCATTCTCATATCATTCCTTTCTAAACGGTCAAGATCTTCCTGCTTCACTGCCCATGTCTCACTACCGTACAACATAACACTTCTTACACAGGCCTCATACAACCTACCTTTTACCTCAATTGACAGGACTCTGCTAGTCAACAAAGGAAGTAACTCTCTGAACTTTTTCCAAGCAGAGCCTATCCTGCAAGTAACACTTCTTCCAACACCCCCTTCACTGCCCAACATATCACCTAAGTAACAGAAGTTCTCAACTATCTCTAACAAGCCACTGTTGTACATCATTAAAGCTGGAAATACTTCATTCTCTATAATCTCACCTTTGCAACGCTTGCATACAAACTGAATGTCAGCTCTTAACCTTCCACTAATACTACTGCACTTCTTATGTACCCAATGCTTGCAAGTCTGACAAAAAATTGAGTTACTACCAACCCCTTTCCTGCAAACTCCACAAGGCCACTTTCCAACTACAAGGTCACACTTGGCTGCAATGCTACTAATCATGACTTTAGACTTTGCTGTGTTTACCTTTAGCCCTTTCTCTTCTAGTCCTTTCTTCCACTTCTCAAACTTTTCAACTAATTCTTCCATCGACTCTGCTATGAGAACCAAATCATCTGCTTACAATAACTCCCATGGACAACCTGTTCTGAACTCCATCGACAGCGCTTCTAAGACTAGAACAAACAACAAAGGACTAAGTACAGAACCCTGATGTACACCAACATTTACACTAAATTCATCACTAAGTGAATCGTAAATCCTGACACGACTTCTAGCATTGCTGTACATAGACTGTACCATCGTAACTAGCCACTCATCCACACCTAATTTTCTCATAGCTAATTGAGAAAATTTTTTAGGTACACAAGTAAATATTTATAAGTGCTGAACTATGTAAATAAATCTAAATGATTAATGATAAAAAATGATGAAATAAATTCTTGTTTCTGTATAGCTTTGTTATATAATATCAATTTGTGAATTTCGTTCAAAAGGCTGGAATAAAATAGACAGCAGTTTATTTTGCATCTTTAAAAGACATTTAAATAAACCAAAAGCTATTTACAAAAACAAGATAAGATAAACATTTAGCAAATGTAACATATTACTGCGGCTACTTTGCCTCCCAAACAGTCAGATAGAAATTCCGTTTTAATGTACAAGACTTTATTACTCATAAATGTCCTGATGTATTTTTTTAAATGATAATTTACCTAGCTTAACCTCTCGCAAGTATTGTTAATACTGCTGTCGTTAGGAAAAATAATTTTTTTCTCCAATCCATCAATTGCGATCACAGAAGAAATTATATATACCTCGGGTAATAGAAAATAATTTTCACTATAGAAACATGAAGAAGACAACATAGTAATGGTATGGTTGCTTCGTCCACCGTCCCTAAACTAAAGTTATTTTTAATGCTAATGTCAATCTGATGTGAGATATTAAATTTACGTTTCTTTTAAAGAGCAAAATTGAAAATGTTTACGTTTTTTAAAGCAGCATGCAAATCTATACAATATTTCATTGACAAATTTCTCATTCTTCAGATAAGTAAAATAAATATTGCAATTTTCAACTGTTGCCTGTTTTTCTCTTCTGTTTAGGCCAAAGCTATCAATATGACTATGAAAGGCCTCCTCCTCCACCAACTGTACTGACTGCTACAGAAAATGCTGATAAGTCCGAAGTTGAGTTAGAAAAATTTGAACCTCCCGAAGGGCTGGAAATACCTGACAATATTGAAGTGGTACGTAGCGATTGCATCGTGCTAACTTCTTTTCCTCTGCAGTATGCGCTCTGTGTAATAAGAATATTTCCGCTGATATGTTGTATGCTGCAATATATGCAATATATGCCGAGACTTATGCGGTATCTGTTACACTGGCATGTTTGTGGATGGATGAAGCTGTGCTCTTCGAAGTGCAACACAAAAAAATTTATTGCAGTTCATTAAAGAAATTATCTGTGTAAGTATAATTATCGTTTATTTTTTTTGTTTGACTTTATATTGCATAATAATTTACCTGACATTTTTACCGCGATCTGAAAAAGTGATATGGAATGTTGACTGACCATGTAAGGTATGCTTAGTTTGTCAATAATATTTCCGTGCTTTTAATTGCTGTTTTCACTAATTTGTTTTTATCTTGTTCCTTTAAATTTATTTTAGGTCGTTATGGTGCATTTGTTGAAAAAATTGTAGAATGATAATTTGAGTTGGCTAAATCTAGTGGGATATACAAAAAAATGATTTGAAAAAAATCAGAAGAAACACTTATCATTTGTGCAATAACGCCTTTCCCTTTCAGATTACTCAAACTAAGAAAAAAAATACAAAGTTTTTTAGTGTTTGCACTAACAAGTAAAACATAAGGTTTGTAGTTCGGAAAATCTGTCACTGTGTTCATTCTCAAAATATATATATTGTCTATTTTCATGAACTAAAGAAGTGTCATAAGAAAGTGTAAACAAAGTAGCCTAAATAGTGGTACCTAGTTTTTGTGCAGCACAAAAACAATGTTTACTTTCTTTTATTTTATAAATTTATTCTCTATTTTCACTGAACTGAACTGAACTTAATCAAATTTATTTTCTTCAGAGATGGCAAATGAAGTTAATTTTTGCAGTATTTGTCGTCGAAATAGTTCATCAAATAAAGTAGTTTGATCACTGGAGGGTCCTGTTTTACCTGTAACAAATTCATGTTCCAAATGATCTCCTGTTGACTGTTATTTGGTTCCATCTTATGCTAGCATTTTTGTTAATATAGAGCAATCTCTGTATTGAATCTAAACAAGGTTCCATATGAATTTGAACATAAACTACCTTACATGTGTAGGATTATATAATTGACATTGGACATAAAATAACCTTTTTACGACCAAGAAAATTCAAGCAATACCTTTTGAAATAAATTGTTAAGTCAAATTTACTGGAAAAGTGATATCAACAAAAGCCAACAAGACAAAGAAAACTAACATATACCATTAGAATGACAGCAAAAATTCATCAATCAATCAATCAATCAATCAGTCATGTATTGTAAAAGGAAGACATGATCAAGCAACTGCAAAGTAAATAAAGACATAAATATGAACAAAGAATCATGTTGGAGAAGTCTGTTACTGTGGTGCCATGTAGCACATTGCAAAAAAATAGCATTGCGAACAAAGCTACTAGTCAAATGTTTAGGTTAAGTAAATCATAAAGTGTGATGTTAGAAGAGTTCAGTTTTGGTTGTTTTAACATAAAGTTTTTTAGATCATAGAAAGGAAAAGTTAAACGCAAAAGGTTCCTTGTACAATCTTAGTATTTAACATAACCAACACTAAAATAAGTTTATGACCTGCAAGATTTTAAGATAAGTACTTGGTTTTATTGGTTTAAATGCTAGATTGTCTGTTGAGAAGCTTCATCAACACCGCTAAAAAGGTTTTTGCATGCAAATTGTCTCAGCACTTTGTTTAGTTTCAAAATTTTTTATTACAAACATTGAAGCACCATCACCCCAGAAGTCGGTTTGTAAGTATGGTACAAAAGAAAAGCGAACAGTGCATTTAATGTTGCCAAATGATGAAGCATTTTGCGATGTTATGTCTGGTTTGAACTGAAACCTTCATTTAAAAACTAACATTGTCTCTCTTTTTTTTTAGCCGGAAACTCGAAAAATGCAATCCATTATTGAAAAGACAGCATTTTTCATTAGCAAACAAAGTGGGCAAATGGAGATCGTCTTAAAAACGAAGCAATCAGGAAATCCTCAGTTCGCGTTTCTCAACTTTGACAATTATTTAAATCCATACTACAAGTTCATTCTTGGAAAAATTAAGGAAGGTGTATTTAAACCAGCAGAGGAACCAGCTAAAGAAGGTTTGTGTAAATACTCTTGTTTAATTAAAATTTGTCAGGGAAATCAGCCGATTATCAGGATTCTTTTTATTCATCACTTCAGCGGAGAACCCTGTGTCACCACAAAACTTTATAAGGGTACAGAAAATTTACTTTAGTTTTTCTTCTTTAAAATGTGACATCAAGAAATTGTGTTGCTGTACTATCAAAGTTATTTCTCTTATTGTCAATTTACCGTTACTCTAAAATAAAAATAAAATTCACCCGTCAAAGAATATTACTATGACTTTCTTTTGATTTTATCTGTTAGACATAATTCCGTAGTAGCAGGATTAACATTTATGTTTTGTAAATTAGAATTAAAGAATCAAGAGGATTCTGAAAATGAAACAAGTGATGAAGATGATAACGATGGAGAACTGCACCCTTTGCTTCAAGCGCATCGCAGACCTGTCGTGAAAAAGGAAACTTCACCTGAACCAGTAAAAAACACTTACATACCAAAGACGAAAACAACTGGTAGGGTAGAGGATCTAGCCAAGGTTTACTTCTCAACAAAATATACCCAAAATGAGACAGAACAAGATAAAAAGGAAAGTTACGATCAGCACTACAATGCACCAAGTTACCCATCAGACAACAATATTAACTATGATTATAACCCACAAGCAGACCAGTTCCAGTATGGACATCAAAACCCTTATAATGAACCTGCTCCTCCTCCTCCTCAACCATATATGATGACACGACCAGAAATGCCACATATGATACCACCCAGGCCACCTCCACCACGTCCCATGCAAAGTGAGATGTTTGCACCACCGCAACAAATTGATCAATTTCCACCAGACCCCAGATATTTGCAGGGAGGAATGTTTCAACATCCAACAGCATTATTGAGACCAAATCCTCCATTTCAACAAGCCATACCTCCAGCTCAACATGTATTTTCTAGTTCACAACTTGTTCTTTTACCACCTGGAGTGGATGTGCCACCTGGTGTTCCTATAGGGCCGATGCAGTCACCTGGGTTTAACTTGCAAAGACCGACTCTACCAACTTATCAAAGTAAGGTTATCTTATTTACACAGAGTTTTCAACAGCACTTCTAAATTCATTCTCTGTTTAGAATGAAATATACGGATGTGCCTACGTATGCACAACATCCGGATAAACTAACTGAGTTCATCACTAACATATTGCCGCACATAGTGCTGTGAGTTGGTCTGCTGCTCCTAGTTCTGGGGACCCGGATCGAATCTGGCTCGCTGCCAGGCAGTATGTTAGTGATGAGCAAAGTAGTTCTTTTTCAATATGACTTACATATATTATACTCACCCGTCATGATCGCAGGTTCAATCAGGGTGAAACATTCTCTGTTGAGAATGAAATATACGGATGTGTCAGTTCTGGGGACTACGGAATCCCGCTCGTTGCCAGGCAGTATGTTAGTGATGAGCATATTAGTTCTTCTTTAATAAGCACTTTTGAGAGTATATATAGGTTTGACTTAGATTTAATAGCTAATTCTGTATCTTCTAATAATAATATAGTAATAATAAAGTAATCTAATAAAGTGAAAGAAACAGCGATACATGTTACCACTACTGTGTTTTAAAAAAAATGAATCTATGTGTAATATGGCGGTTTGAATTCCATAATTTCGAAAGTTAGGATAAATTCCAATTGAAAATTAATGACTATGATGGAGAATGCTGGATTGCACTCTGGTATATAATAATTGATTCAAATGAATATTTAGTAATATCCTTTGTCCAATATTATCAAAATAAATTGTTTATAGGTAAAGCATTAATTACTTTTGATATAAGAAATTTTCGTGACTGTATTTGGCGACTAAGGCAAGTCGTTGATATTAGGACAAGTTATTGTTTTGCCATGTTTTCACTAGTTTTAATTAGTTTATCATTATCGCGAAAAATATTTGAATGAAACGATTGTTGAAACATACATAACATTAGAATGTGTTGTTTAAAAACTCAGAGGAAAAAAACATTCAAATTTTTTAAAACAAGAAGTAATGTTGTTGAAACAACGCATTTCGAGGAGCGTTATAATTTTGGCAATTTATAACTATAACCTTTATTTATAACTATAAACTAATTACGAAAGCAATGCTTCATGAAGTTGTTTTTATTGAGTGTTTCATGTGTTCGTTTTCACCTGTTTCCTGTAAACTTTATCACTATTTTGAGCTATTTATTGCGTTTATCTTCTACATGAATAAATGAAATAAACAAAACACTTTGTTGACTATTAGCTAAACATTTTAAATCCTCCAGTTCCTGCCATTATGAGACCTTTTTCAATATTTTGCACTCCGAACATTTAGAATTGCACTCTAAATCCGACATATTATGTATATCCTACTTCTCTTAGCCAATCACGTTCAACATATTTTTCGTGCTAATAATAAGGTTTTAGATAAATCAACATCATTAAGCATCTTGTATGTATATTAGGTACACCTCCTGTCGTTCCAAGACAACCTTATGTAGGTGGTATACCAGGACCGTCAGCCAATCAAACACAAATCGCTCATGACGTACAGCCCGAATTTCAACCAATCGATGATGTCAGCTTGTTGCCACCAGGAGTAGAAGTAGAAAGAAGTAAGCCTGATTTTTGTTCATGTCTATTTGACTTGGCTGTGAATTCGATCAGTAGAATTTGAGACAAAATTTGTATAAAAGTGGCAGCATAAAATTTAGGAATTCTAAGAATATTTGTAAGTTTCATTACAGAAAGGTAGGAACTAGAAAAATGATCAATATTATATGCGGTGAAAAAAATCAGGAGTATTCAAAAGAAATGCTTTTTGCCTTTCTATCTGATTCGTAGCTGTATTTGCATTGTTGTAGTTTAAGTTGTGTCAAAGCATTTCTACGTACTTTATTATATTATTTATTATTGTTCAACTGCAAATTGTCAGGAAAAATATGCAAAAACCAAAATCTTTGGACTCCCAAGAAGAGTGTCTGTCTGCGCTATGTTAAAACTACGTATTTTCAGTATGTGCACTGTATTTGTGAATCAAGTGAGGAGATTCGAGTTAAGGTCGCAGTCACTTGGGTTGTTTTTTTTAATTTTTGACTAAAAATTGTTACAAAAACTAAATTTGTCTTTTTTAAACACTTGTTAAACAGATAGGATTGCTGAAAGAGATTTAACCAATCTGCATTGAAATTCAGTATACAGATATTGTTGTTTGTTTTTTCGTGTGTTTGTTTTTAATTTTAATTGGGGTAATAATTTTTGTTTGGTTTTCGTTCCTCATGACGTTCAATTTTTTGATTAAAATTTTGACATTTGATACATATAACAAAATACACTAGGTGTCAGGTGTCATTCGTAGGTGACGACATGCTTTTTGTTTTTCCTCATTTATTGTTAATTAGGAATATAAGACTAACCTGTAGGTTATCTTCGCAATAGTTCTTTCCTGTGTATAACGCAACGCTAAATTAGTGTGATTGATTCAACTCAACACTATGGAACACCACTTTAACTAAACACAACGAATTATCAATGATACTGGTTCAACACAATTAAAACCCCACCACCAAGTGATTCTTATTAGTAATCGCCTAGATAGAAGATCAACAATCTCCCTCTATTTTCTTTCTGTTTGGCGTTCAGTTGGTTATTCGAATGTGAGAGGAATTTATAGCGACTCCTACTCGCATAATACAGTGGTCTTGGGGCAAAACTGGCTTTTCACCAAAACCCTCTACTGTACTAGTCTTGGTTAAGTCATCACTACATGTATCTCTCTTTCTTCGTGTGATTACTTGTGTGGAATTTAAACATAAAAATTCTAAAAGATAAAAACTCAAAAAAACTTTAATTTTTGAACACAACATTCAAATTTTCATAACTCAACATTTAATTGGTCACTATTATTCTTCATGACCCCTCTGTAGCACATTCATTAAGAGTGTGCTATTTGCTCCTTGTTTTGTTAACACGTCTGCTAACTGATGTTTGGTAGAAATCCACTTCAATTCAATCTCTTTCTGATTGATACTCTGTCTAAGGGAAGCCATATCAACCCTTAACCGTTTGTCTTCCAAAGACTTTGTTGAATGGGCAGCTTCGAACAATGATTTGTTATCTGTATGACATAAGATGCCTTCTAGATTAGTATTCAACACTTCATTTATCACATTCTTCACCCATATGCATGTATCAATACCATTAACAAGAGCTAGTGTCTCAGCAGCAAGAGTGCTACGCGCAACTCTCTTAATCTTTTCGGACTGCCATGTGATAGGTGCCATAAGATTCTCAACACCTTTCAGGAAAATAAAAATTCCACTTTGAGAGCTGCCATCTTGAAGGTTCCCAAATGAAGCATCAGAATATAAGATCAGTTGTAATGGAAGCTTAAGCTTCCAAAATTTCAAGGAAATGTTGGAATCCAATTTCAACTTCTTTACCACTTTATTGGCTCTCATGACATCATCAACTACTGCACAGTTTAGTTTTGTGCTTAGCTGGCACACATCAAATGTCAGGCCTTGATTGCGATGACATCCAGTTTAGTTGCCCACATATGCATCAGAAGTTTGATTGTTCTTCATGTGATAGTTGTCGATGTCTGTCTGTTGTGTTGTGAATCTTGACCAGTTCCATACCTGCCACATAGTTCTTTTGGTCATAGTTAATAGAACCATTAGATTGTTGTATATTGACACCAACATATTTGAAATTGGAGTAATCTTCAGATCCAATGAGAAAAGTTTCTCTGATAGGCGGAATGACCTTCACTTGAAAATCATGGGATCCTCCCCATAGAAAATCATCAACATGAATTACAAGCAGTCATCTTGAATCCAATAAAATAATGCTTCGTCAAATAAAGACATTCTCAACCCCAAGCCGATTAGCTCTTCCTTCACACGTAGATACCAAGCTCTTGAAGCATCAGCAAGGCCGTATACAACTTTATTTAGTTTCCAAAACACACCTGTTATTATTCCTTTTGCATAGATTCTTTGGAACAACCAAGCCTTCCGCCACCTCCGCCTCTACCACCACCGCCAAGCATCGAAGAAATCAAAAAACAGGTTTTGCATACGCCAGCTTCAAATACTTCATCACATCAATCAAGTGAGGATGAAGTGGAGCCTGACCCTACTCCTATTGAAAAAATGATCGAGAAAAACACACGTCGATACGAGCCGTCGCCGTTACTGTCGGAGATACTACAGAAAAGAAGTGCTAACACCAGTCGAGAAATTGTCGACAGCGATAGAACAGAACACACGTCATCGTCGTCTTCTAAAGACGTAGAGCAAGGCTATGTTCTGCATCCTGACACTTATAATGCGTACAATAAGAGAGTGCCTGAAGAAACTATAGAATATAGTAGTTCAACAGACAATACGAATGACTCGCCGTCACATTTTTACGGTTACCAAACTGAGGACGAGTCGCGAGATGAGACTCAATTTTCTGTTGTTAGAAAACCTGTGTTATACCCTACCACGTCAAAGGAGAACTCGCCGCCACCAATTCAAAAGACTTCGCATGCAGCTAAAACTCGCTCTAAAAAGATAAAGAGAGAGAGTTCTAAAACTCAGTTAGACTCTCCTTTTGACGTCATGCAGAAAGCTTTGAAAGCTATCCAACAACCGGTGGTACATACTCCTCCGCAGGTGCCTACTCAAACCAAGATTGGGGAAGTGGTTCCGCCCAGTTCAGATTTGCAAAGCGTTATTGATAGACTTGCACTATATGTGGCGAAAAATGGAGAAGAGTTTGAGGCAGGGATAAAAGAGAAAAATGATCCGCGGTTCGATTTTTTGAACCCTTGGAATATATACCATAATTATTATCTACAGAAAAAAAAAGAGGATGTGAAGGGAATCGAAAAACAAAAGAAAGAAGGTATGTGTTTATGACGTCGTGATACAGTCCTCCCATTTCTTTTTTCCCATTTCCATATTTCCCATTTCCAATACTTATAATTAAAAAATGTTGTCTCATTTAAATACTGCTACCCTCACGAATGTTAAAATGAATGACAAGCATTTGTACGGTCCGTGGTGCAGTCTTTAGGATATACAAAGTGGACGACTTTTATCAGGATGAAGACGTCTGAGAATCGTCTGTAGACTATTTTATGCTATAACGTAAGGGAATTTTAAACTTCAATTGAAGTTAAAAAAGAATTGATTTTTTTTATATTTTTACCTGTTGAAAAAACCGGGATAAATGGTTTAAAAGTGAAAACACATTTCAAATATTTTTTCAAAGCCAGTGCAGGAGATGTAAGCCTTAGTGTGAAGAAACAGTTTGCGCAGAGGTTTATATTTTCTCCTTCATAGATGAAGAGCGGAGAAAAAGTCTCAAGGTTAGTTTCGGATTAAAAAGCAAAGTGAAGCCGGCAGTAGCAGCAAAGACTAAAGCTGTCGCTCACACTGCTGCCATTTTTAACGCACATGATGACGAAGAAGAAGAAGAAGAAGATAGCAGCGAAAGTAAAGATGGCTTCCAACCGAAAAGAGGTTTGTGTTTTGGTGTAGTTTATCATTTAGCATTTTGTCTGTCTTGTATGTGTGAATTTTATTCTGTATTTTTTGTGCCAGCTGTTTCTTTCTTCTGAACGAAGACCCAAAATAATCTTGCAATTTTTAACTAAGATTGTTCTCACTTTTGAGAGAGAAATTCCACTTTTTAATTTTTCATGTAATTGTGTCCTAAATTTTATAAAAAATAACAAGCTTTTGTGGACAATTTGACTGACCAGACTAATGAACTGCAACCAGAATGTTGACTTAAAAACCACCTTATTAATTTCCACAAATTCGTATGCGCGGAAGAATAAACACCATCAAGAAACTTTGCAGCATAAGGGGAAACAAAAAGTGGATAGGCTTTTGAAATTTTTATTCAATTGATTTGCCTTGTTTTGTTTTGTTTCCACTAAAAATAGGATCTCAATCTCTGTTTTTGTTTTTTTTCTCAAAAGTTTTGAGTGTGTCTGAGACTATATGTTGGACTTGTGTGTATGTACTGATGTAGCGCAGACTACCCCATGGTGAAAAACGCTCAGGGATGCAAATTTGTGCATAAGAGCATGATAACATGTCTTATCAGGGTAATGTTCGTCAGCCTTTATTACCTTTTGCCTAGAACATTAATAACATTGATGTAAATGTGGATTGTGTTATAGAAACAGAAATGAAGAAGAAACTACAAAAACAAATCGAGGAGAAAGAAAAACTTTTACGTCAACTGCAAGAGCAGGCGTTGCTTCAGCATAAAATTTCTGAAGTGAATCGACAAGCTGGTCGTTTTTCACAACAAGCACTCACTCCACAACAACAAGCACACTTGAAACGAAAACTTCAGACAGATAACTTGAAGAAGGAGGGTAAGTCACTATATGATGAAGTTAATTTTTGACTTTGTTTGTTTTCTCCAGTGTTTTTATAAATATTTCTGAGTATTCCAAACACTCGTCCTCCTCCTCCTCCTCATCCTCCTCCTCATCCTCCTCCGTTCCTGTTCATTTTCCACGGTTGGTGGAGAGAGAACAAATTCGGAATATTATATACCTTAAGGGAATTAATTTTGGCAAGATGTTTCCCTAATTTTCGCTAATATTTTGCGAGAATTAAATTTCGCGATAGAACTAATTTGGCTGCATTTTTTCTCTATTTGTACCGTTGTCAGGAACTTTTTTTGTAAAAAATACAAAATAAAGACTGTTAATTTAATATTCACACATATAATTTACCTAGCAACTACGTAGATAGTTATGTAAATCGTTTTTTGAAAACGAAAAAAAATTCCCGATAATTGATTTTCAAAGATTTCGCAGATAGCGATTTTCCCTAATAATTCTCGTGGGAATTTTGTATATTTGCAAATTTAAAAAGTAGATGTCATAGGATGCTGGTTTAGCATCTATGGGAGCTATGAACTGTCATTTAAAAATGGTCGATTTGATACCGACAAAATTTTCTGGTCGTACAGTACGAGTTTTACAGAGTATAAAAAACACCGTAGTTATTTATAAATTTTTACCTTTTTTCTAATTTTAACTTTCCTTCCATCGTAGACGCTTCACTGAAGGATAAACGACAAAAGAAGGCTGCATCGTTTGTAGAGATGTTAAAGCAGAACAAATTTGGAGAGAGTGCCAGGTTAGGATTTACTGCTTTGTTTTTTTTTATCCTTAAATAGGTTAAATTTCTAAAAATTATATGACAAATCCTTTTATTACCCTATGTAGACTATAAGTCCTCTGACTTTTGTCTTAGTCTAAAAATTATGTTTTTCAAATTTCAAAATCTTAGAATATTTTTCAGAATTTCGTAACCACAATCGTAAAAGCTGTTTCCATGTAAGTAACACGGCGTGTACAAATCTGTCACTTTTGAAATATTTTGGTCGCACCCTTTTCCTTAAATCTTTACCAACAGTCATAAAACAAAAATAGCCTCTTTTTCCTGATAGCTTTTCCAAAGTTTTCGAGTTTTTTTTCTTTTCACGAAATATGTAGAGCCTTCTGGCAACTTGAGCATTCATTCTGTTGTAAGCAATACAATTTACTCGCGTTTGTATTTTTGACGTGACTTTACGTTATAGTAAATCTCAAGAAGGTGTGAAAAGCATTCTCCGATTTTTTTTAGATATAAACTGTTCTGTTGTGTCGTTGATTTATTGAGCAAAACGATAATCTAGTTTGCGTTACGGTATTTCCTTGTAGTGAAAACTCTGCCGACGAAGATGCAACCGTTGATGATTTGTTAAGAAAACGACATTTCAAGGAGACAGAGTAAGATTGTTTAGCTTAAAGTGTTTAATATATGAGTGATTGTTGTTGTTGTTGCTGTTAAAAAAAGACTATTATTATATGGCGTTTTAATTGGAATTAAGATTTTAGTTGATTTCGTGTTGCTTGTTTCGTGTTACTTCACAAACATTCGCGATTTCGCGATATTTGGCTAAAATCGCGAAAGTTAAGCCTCGTGAAAGATTTGAGAAGGCTTAATCACTGAAGGATACTGTAATGGTTCACACACATTCGGTATATTCATTTTTTCTCAAAAGTCTTGGTTATTACGTATATTACACAATAAAAAATAATCAGGGGAGTTTTGGACGTTTTAGTGGAAAAAAAAGTAGATTTATGACAACCTAATAAAATTTAAATTTTACATTTATATTATCTCATAGACAATTTAATTGAGAAATACTGAATATGCGTCTGAACCATTACAGTATACTTAAGTCTATTTCCGCGAAATATGTTTAAGTAGGATATTAGCGAATGTTAATTTTTACCATGTAAGCTTTTAAGGCTCGGGTAGTAAACGGTAATCAACTCCAAAATAATGTGTTACTGGTATTTTATGGTAACTTTATGCGCTATTTTAAGACGTCCTTGAACAAATATAATCGGCGCCTGTGCCTATCGCGAAAGTTAATTCTCGCAAAAAACATTGAAATAATCATTCACGATGTTATTTCTTTTGATTTTGTGATTGTTTGATTAGCGAAATTTTCTTTTTTTAAAGTTTTAAAATTCAAGATGAATTCAAGTAAGGGCAAGATATGCAATCTAGTATATTTTGTTGTTTTAGAAGCGGTGCTGATGCTTCAGGTAGCAATAAAAAGGTCAGTTATTCCGTACCATCAAACAAGATTCAAATCAGCAAGATTTATTAAGAAAGTTGTGTGGAAATACTAAGTGCATTCTTATTTGACATGAAAGACATTTTGACCAAAACCTTGCTAAAGCGAAAACAAGTGTTTCCAAGGAAAGTTTGTATCCATCCCCAGTGCGTGCAAGGAGAGTCTGTATGCATCCCAGTGGGTGCAAGGAGAGTCTGTATGCATCCCCAGTGGGTGCAAGGAGAGTCTGTATGTATCCTAAGTGCTTGCAAGGAGAGTCTGTATGCATCCCCAGTGGGTGCAAGGAGAGTTTATGCATCCGCAGTGGGTGCAGAACTGTGAGGTAGTACAAAGATTTTGCTGTTTGCTAGTGATACAACTTTTGAAATACTAAACAAATCACAGGGATCCGCAGTCAGTGTCATCAAGGTTGTCGATGTTTAAGTATTTTAACTGCTAAGCTAATTGGCGGAAGTTAGGTCAATGAGCCCAACAATGGAAACAGGTTGTCTGCGGACTTTAAATATTTATCATTCTCTAGAGAAAAGTAAATTTTTATTTTCTTACATTCGTCTTGATCGTACCTATGTATTTTTCTGGTGTATGTGTGCTTAAAAAACAAAAATATTGCAAAAAATTTAGCATAGAAAAAAATTAAAAAGCGTTATTTTGTAGACAGCCTAAGTATAGTACATTACTAATGCGAATTGTAACGTAAGGTATGTTTCCATGTTTTAGAACGCGTTCTTCAAAGCCATCAATCAAGCCTTTAACAACGAGTAACACGTGTGCAGAAATGTTCGATAAATGGTGTTGTTGGAAATATACAGAAGAAGACGAGTACAATTCCACATAGCAATATCTGATACAAATTCAGATTCCCTTTCCGCAAGATTGATTGCTGATGTCGTAACTTAACTGGCATCAGTTTGTTGGAACCTAATGCGATACATCCGTTTACTTCATGTAAATGAACTTCGAAATGTTTTATAGAAAATTTATACATTTAATTTCCAAATGAATACTGGAGTATTTTTACGTGGCAAAATAATTTTTAATAAAATACTACATCAATATACTAAAATAATACAAGTTATACATCCCAAGAATATTGACCAATCAAGACATGATATCCTAGA
>JASGCC010003672.1:0-23008 GCA_030067915.1 Hydractinia echinata | reverse complement strand
ATGGTGAGGTGTACAAGAAGATCGAGATTAGATTTATCGACTCATGTCGATTCATGCCATCCAGCCTGGATAAATTGGCAAGCAACCTTAACGATGAACAGTGCAAGAATCTCCGCTGGTTTTTCAACAAGGATGATACATTTCAACTCATGCGCAGAAAAGCGTATACCCGTATGAATACATGGATGATTGGCAACGATTTGAAGAGTCGGAACTACCCCCAAGGAGGTATTTTACAGCAAGCTTAATATGTCGGAGATCAGTGATGAGGATTATGTCTATGCTAAAAAGGTATGGAATTGTATCACCCCAGAGGGTGATGTAGTCACCATAGGCGACTATCATGATGTGTACCTCACAACTGATGTACTGCTATTAGCCGACGTGTTTGAGACGTTTCGAGACGTGTGCCTTACAAACTACAAACTCGATCCTGCCCATTTCTACTCCGCACCTGGCTTGGCATGGAAGGCAGCACTCAAGTTTACCGGAATCAAGCTGGAGCTCCTTACGGACCCCGATATGCTCCTGATGTTTGAGAAGGGTATCCGTGGAGGTATAGTGCAGTCGGTAAATCGATATGCAAAGGCAAATAATAAGTATATGGGAGACCAATACGATCCGGAGCTTGAATCCTCATACCTGCAGTATTTGGATGCCAACAACCTCTATGGGTGGGCGATGCGTCAAGCCCTTCCAACAGATGGCTTCAAATGGGTCCCCGACGTCGAGTTATTTACAGAAAAGCGAATTGAGAAGCTCGTTAGGGACAATAAGTATGGGTACATTTTAGAGGCTACACGACACACATAACGAGCTGCCGTTCTTACCGGAACGCAGGACGGTCCACAAGGTCGAGAAATTGGTACCAATTTTGGAAAATAAGCGAAGATATGTGGTAAATATTAGAGCCCTTCACGAGGCTATAAAACACGGGCTTGAATTGAAGAGGGTGCACAGGGTCATCCGGTTTAACCAGAAGGCATGGCTGAGGGGGTACATAGATCACAACACGGGGCTGAGAACGGCTGCTGGCAACGACTTTGAGAAAGACTTCTACAAACTCATGAATTTGAGCGTGTTTGGGAAGACCATGGAAAATATACGGAATCACCGCAACATTCAGCTAGTTACAAATGAGGACAAGTATATGAAGCTGGTGATGAAGCCGAATTTCAAGGGTGGAAGCCGGTTCAGCAAGAACCTCCTAGGGGTTGAGATGGGCAAGACGGAGGTAAAAATGAACAAGCCCGTATATATAGGTCAGGCCATTCTGGATATATCAAAACTGGTCATGTATAAGTTCCACTACGATTTCATGCAGCCCAAATATGGCAGCAAGCTACAGCTTTGCTATATGGACACGGACAGCTTTGTGTACCATATACGAACAGAAGACTTTTATCGCGACATTGCCAACGATGTCGAGGCACGTTTTGATACGAGTGCCTATAATACAGATGATAACAGGCCTCTCCCCATAGGAAAAAACAAGAAGGTCGTAGGCCTCATGAAGGACGAATTAGCAGGGAAGGTCATGACCGAGTTCATCACCCTAAGGGCAAAACTCTATGCCTATAAAAGCCTTACAAAAGAGGGTGGTGATCGCAAAGCGAAGGGCGTTAAAAGATGCGTTACGAAGAAATCTATCACCTTCAACGACTATCGACGATGCCTGGAGGAAGGCGTTGATATATACAAGAGCCAGGTCTTGATTCAAAATAGGAGGTATCGAAGTGCTAACTTCGATACCCAAGAGGTATCGAAGTTAGCACTCAACAGTGCAGACGATAAAAGGCTCGTTCAACCTGATCAGATTACCACACTTGCCAGGGGTCATTACCGCCTGGTGTCTACCCGGGAATAAAATGGAGGTATGTTTACTAATTGCTATACTTCTACCGTATGCCCTGATCGCGTTTTGCTTTTTTCGATATCGCCGTACAATAAAGAGGATGTCTGATCTTGCACTGAGTATTCGACACAGCATCTACAGAATATGAACAGATAGAGAAACCCATCGATAAACGCCAGGCTTTGAAGGAGGCCCTGAGGAAAGGTAAAGGGTACCTTCTACCCAAAAAATGTACGGAAGGGTTTGTCGACAAGGCAGCTGTTGAGGCCATTGACAAGGTACATACTGAGTACCTTCATCGAGAACTCCAAGAGAAGGGTGAAAAGACTGCTAGGGCACTGTCTACACATGTTATCAGCCTATATGCCAGCATGATTGGAAATATTGTAGATATTGATAGTGTCGATGAGCTCCGGAAAGATATCGAGGATGACCCCATTATCAGGGATGCGATGACAGACCTCGGTATTCTGGTGTACTGCACCGTAGGTAGATGCCTAGCCCCAATACTAGTGATGGGTCATACGGCCAGGCATATGAGCAAAGAAGAGGAGGTGGATACCAAGGAGAACAAAGATGAGCAGCGCGTGTAGTGTTATTATCAATCAGCAACAACCTGCGGAAAAAATTGTTGAAGTAAACAAAAAGCACCCGGGAAGAGTTGCCCAGGGGCACAAGCTAGCGGCACTGATGAGGGAGAGGAAGCTTGGAATAGCTCCACCAAAGAAAGAACCCATGACCTTTAGAGAGTTCTTGAGATACTTCGAGAGAGATCTAAACACCCCAGAAGCCATACTCAAACGTATAAAAGAGACCATGGAGATCCTTGAGGATCAGGGCCTATCTATACATCTTGTAGTAAAAAAGAAGTAATTTGTTATAAGCCGTAAGGCTTATAACAAATGAGCGAAGAGTCTACTAACCAAGTCATAACCAAGAAGAACGGGGGTCGTGTTGCTGCTGGCAAGAGACTTGCCGAATGGAACCGGAAGAACAAGGCCAACCTACAGAAGAACGTGGGCAAAGATTCTTCGCCAGATGATCAAGAACCTGTCGCAGGTTCCCACAAGTCTATGGATAATGTCTACATTTACGGTGTAGGTACGCTTGCCGTGCTTGCGATAGGAGTAGGCGTTTGGTACAGATTTGCCCCTAAAAATGGTGGAGAATCTAATAAGCCAGCGACTAATCCAGAGCCCCAGCAGGGGAAACAGGGCAAAACTCAGCCAAATATCGAAATATATTTAAAATGTTGTAATATAAATGAGTACAGCAACATCAAGCAACATTAGCCCAAAAGAAACCATGGTTATTGACTCCTTATGGGAATCAGTCAGACTAGTATCGTATACAATCCTAATAGCTATGGGTGCGAAAAAGGCCCTAGGGGTTTCTATACCTGGGGCAAAGATGGACCTGGAGGACGGCCTGAAACTCGCCGGATATATGACGGCAGCGATCTTATTCGACGAATATGCAATAAAACAGGGATGGTATAAAAAATCTTTGATACCTCCAAAATAGACCGCCTAATAAAATTTTCTATTTGCCCTAAGAGGCAAATAGAAAATGGAGGACGCTTGCTGATGTTGCCAGGTATTGCACAAGGCGAGCCCCGGAATAGTAAATGGAGGTAAAATGTTGCTCAAAATGCAAAAAAGTGTTTCCTCCTGAGATGTTCAAAATTAGGGGTAATAGTAGGACGAAGAGTTGTATAGGTTGCCTGGCCAAAGCGAAGGAGAGGCGGCGTACCAAATGTAAGGACCCTGTTATCGAATACGAATTAGACCCTCTTGATATTGACAGGGAAATTAGAGGGTTTCAACAGGATAAAGATTACCTACTTCTCTATACCCTGTTGACATACAACATCATACCCCAGTACATCGAACTCATCGGAGCACCCCCTGAGAGCTCGGAAAAGGTACTACTCGTCAAGGGGTACCGCAAGGTATTGCGATGCCTACAGGGAAAATTGGCATATACTCCACTACCCCTCGAATACAATACCCTGAATACCAAGCTCTGCCCTGCCTGTCGGGGTCTTTGGTAAACAATCACGGTGGCACATGGATCTGTGCCGAATGCTCTTGCATTATACCGAAAGTAGATAGGAATAAATGGCATTAGACGTCGTAAGGGACCCACATACCTGTATTTTTACAGGTCCGACAAGTTGCGGAAAAACGCAACGTATTCTAGACCTGCTGGAAAATGAGTATAAAAAACACTATCACAACATAGTTGTCCTGTGCTATACTATAAGATGGAATACCACCTACCTTGATAGGGCCTCGCTCTGGAAAGACCCCTATGTCTTTATGATCGATCCCAAGGACCAGCTATTTGAATGGATTCAGAAATTATCCTCATCGTATACTGCCTTACCCAAGAATCTGAGGAGACAGAAAAAAGCCCTGTTTTTGTGGTATCCTCACGAAAAAAGTGATATGAGGATGATTGACGAAGAGACTAATTTGATCCCCGATTGGGGTGAGATCAAGGCCGAGTTGAAGAGGTCCAAACACGCGTGCCTGTACGTAAGGCTTGAACACCCTAGGACTTGGAAGATCCTCGAGTGACCACGGTGAAAACCTCTGGGTAAGCATTGATATATTAGAAAGATGTCTATTACAGCGGTTGATTATTTCCAAGGAAAACAAGTCCGATCATTTTATGCCCAGGATAAAGGTCAATATATTGTAGCCAGATGTGTGGAGAGCTGTAGGATATAAACGAAGGGCCGGGGTACAGGCCATTCAGCGATATGTTCCTGGCAAGTATAAAATGCGATTAGGTGACGCTTTTGTAGACCTTCAGGAGGTACTCAGATCTGAGTACCTACATCCAGACACGGTTTTACTGACTGACGCCGGCCTCTATTGCTTTCTATTGAGGTGTGATCAACCTAAGGCAGAACCCTTTTTGGAGTGGGTTTTAGAAGAGGTGCTGCCCAGGGAAATGCGAAAGCTTGCTGCAGCAATCGAGGAAAGAGATATTGCCATCGCCATCCTAGAGGATGATCTTGATGCCAGGGATGAACAGCTTGATGTTCTTAATCAAGACAACTCGGAACTACGGCAGAGGCATGTGCCGCACCGGCATCAATATGGCAACGTGCTGTGCGTGGTTGATAAAAATGATCCGCACGGGCATGGAAAAAAAGGCGGGCATAATCACTACATGATCCGATGCCCAAGGAAGCAACTCGGCACAAGAATAAGCATCCTAAAGGTAATGTACCCCGATATGGCCGTAAGGAAACCGGAATGTGGCGATCCTAATGCCGTGCATGCCTGGTATAGATTCAAGGAGGATGTACTTACCAAGGACAATTTTTACAAGAACCACTTCACTCTACCCGACGATGATACGCGGGAGCTATTCGAGGGGATGTTTGACATTGATATGTCGTAACCAAGCACAATTTTAATACCCCGCAGGGGGTATTAAAATTATAGGAAAAAATGAGGGGGGTGCCACCCCATCCCCATTGCAATAGAGAAATCTACCACTTTTTAACATCCTCTGGAGGTACCTGAACATCTTCAGGAATAAGCATCAACTCTTCCGACACGAAGCTTCTTTCAGGGCCGTCTTTCAAATAATACAGCACGCGACTGCCTGCTACTATACGATTAAGTCTATACATTTTCCTGCTCCAAAAAGCGTCGGTTGCGCGTCGTCTCGCATTATCGTGCTCCTCTCCGGGTTGTAACAGATAAAGGTACAGCCCGTCCTCTGGTAAGGGTTTTTCTTCGTATTCTTCGCCTTTTGCAAGCGGTACTTCATCCATCTTCATAGCCTTGTTAGGTTTTATATTAATCATAGCGGTCTTGGTATTGTTTAGGCCTTTCACGATAGTGTACAGGTGTTTGACCCATGTGCTACTGGTCTCATCAGAGGATAGTTCTTGCGCATCCTGGGGCCGAAAGAGCCTTTCGGCGAGTACCTTGTTGTATCTCTCCACAAAGGCCGTGAACGTGTGGTGATATTTGGTGGTAGCCCTTTTAATCTCAACACCCTTGCCTTCTAGTAACTTCGTTACATCTGATTTGAATTCACTACCATTGTCACACTGGAAAGTTTTTGGGTAGTGTAAAGGTCCCGCTTTGTAGATATCTTTGATCATCCCCGCGACCTCGCTAGCCTTCTTGGTTCGCAGGGGTCTCGCCACCTTGTACCTTGAAGCCACGTCAATGCCTGTCAGGATGTACTTGTAGGTGCTTCCATACAGCTTGTCGTGGGGCATGTACAGTAAATCAAACTGATGCATCTCATTCGGTGTTGTAATGGTGAAGTGTGGATAATCGATCTTTTTAGGGCCTTTGATATGTCTCAACCACAAGAGTTGCCTGGACAGCCAGTGAGTGACTAACTTTTTTGATAGGCCGCCCTCCTTCGCTAGCAGCTTGATGGCTTTTCGTCCAGTCCAGAGATGTTCTGGGGTATAGTATATAACACTCAATTTTTCCGCCTCCTCATCGGTAATACTATGTGATTTTTCTGACATGTTTATTATATGTCAGAAAACGTTCTTACAGATATTTATAAGCCACGAACCCTAGCAGAGACAAGGAGGCAACGATGAACGTGAGTTCCCCATCCTGCTGCTTCTTTGGTGGTATATAGAAATCCGCCAATTTAGGCTTACCCTCCTTTGTTGCAATATAATACTTGTACAGGTCGTCGTCCAACTTTTTTAGGCTTTTACCGGTCTTTATTTGCAGTTCCCTTTGCTCGCTGAACCAGTCAATCTTGGCCTGTCGATCACGTATCCATTGAGCTTTGGCCTCATTTAATTTTTCCATGGCCTTATTATGTCTTTTCCGTTCAGCCTCGCCATGCCCTGAAAGCTTGGAAAGTAGATAGTTTGTCCCGGAAAAGGCTAATGCGTTGATTGCGGCACCTGCCACAATTACAGCGATCGTTGCCATATTTTATTAGTACTCCACGCTATGAAACCTACCGTCTAGAATATTCAGTTGCGCGTCCATCAATAGGTACACATAACACCGTAGATCCCCGGTTCCGTCGGCTTTCTTGGTCATGTGCAATGTAATGCCGTCACTCAGACGTTGTAAAGGTCTCCCGCTACCATGTAGGATATGATCAGGGCTTGCTCTGAAATCAATAAACAACGCATACCGTTCATTGAAAAATTGGCCAATCGTTACCGAAGAGTCGTGACTACCAAAGAGGTTGGCAATCTGCTCTAGATGGTCCTTGGGGAGCATGGCATGGCTATAAAGTTCGTTAGGTTCACCTTCCACAGTAATGGATATTTTTTCAATCTTAGGGTTGTAGAACAATTCATTTTTTCCAGCATAAGGCTTCACTATTGCAGGATCCACGAAGAGTAGCAAGACACCTTTCAGACTCTTGGCAGGGGTATCAATTTGAAGGTTGTATGAGGTATCAGATTTTTTCATTGTCACAACTTTACTACGGAGTATCCTTTCGTAGGGCAGCGCCAATCTTGCATATCGTGACATCATAGCACTTGCCAGGCCCTCATGGCTGATCTTGTCAAACTCCAGCTTGATGTTAGTAATCTTGTAGGTGGCGTCGGCTGCTTTTGCTGCCGTAGATCCCACGGCTGCTGTCCCTCTATCTTTGATCACGTCGGCGTACGATGCGAAATGTAGAACGAACTGGAGGCGGTCATGGAGCCCTGCTTGATAAAACGGTAAGTCCTTCATGAGTTCGAACATTTTACCGAGGGGATGGAAAAGGTGTTCCCATAGGCGGCAGCAATGGCCTTCTCCTCATCCGTCCCTACATAGTCAGTGGCTTTGGCCTGGAGAGCCCTGATAGTTCCGTCATTGGGGTTAATACCCTCTAGGATGAGATTGTTTTCTCTGTCAAACTTGGGCAGCCATAAGTCCCGGTACACTGCTAAGGTATTGTAATCAGATATATTTTGAATTTCGTTGCCATTTAGGGTGATGCGTAGGTTTCGCACCAGACTTTTGCCTATGTTGCTTACTAGGGTACGTTTGGTGTTAGTCCCTGTAAGCACCAGGTCAAATAAAAGCCCGAGACTGTCGGGAAAGGTGACATCATTTTGGGACATATTTGGAATGTCTACATAGAGGTCCTCGTTCTGATTAATGGTGCTTGGTATATGGCTTATTTGGACCCTCTGACGGCGTCCCTTGATGCCAAAGAGCTGCTTCGTTTCCGCGTAGGGATCCAGTGTCATTCCGAATGTTGTACTCATGTTTTATTATATGGAAATCTTCCAATAAAATGGCTGATAATCCAGGATTTACGCCTGAATATAACATAGAGGATAAAGGTGGTGGTGGGACAGATGACAGACCTGATGATACTACGCAAAAACTTCCATCAACGCCAGGGCCTTCAACGTCAGGAGAACAACAGCATGGAGAACAGCATACTAGGAGCACGGGGACACCCGTGGAGCAACTGCTTAAATCGAAGGTTAATAGTCTCTACACACATCTTAGGCAGGAGCTGGGGATGCCTAATGCGATACATTACGATGCCTTCAGGCTGGATAAAGGGAGTCAACTTATTGTTAAGGAGATAGTGAAAGGTAAAAAAACCTTCAAGGAAATAGTGATTACGAATCAAGATGGTACCTTAAAATCTGTTGGCCAGATACAAACGTTGTTAGGTAAGGAGCGTATGATATCCTTAGGTTTTGACGACTATGTTACACCCAACAAAGGTGGTAAATTCAGGGCCCAGAAACTCCTACAGGGGTACAAGCATATAGAGGAGGAGGTTGAGGAGAAGGCTGATGATATGGAGATGCTGCCCTTGCTCGAGAAGGTTATGGACGAGACGCAAAGTTTTATAGATACTTCATTTGGTGGGGATGGTGAAGGCATCACTGAACGTGAAAGAAGAGGGTTTGACGCGACATACCTGCGCATACCCAGAGGTTGAGTAGGGGTTTTTATACTGTGAAAACCCATCGTTAAAAGACATGGGTACCTTCATCCTTGCTAGAATGCGACGCATGTGGTAATACACATGAAATTTGAAGATTGAGTTGACAATGGGTACGGAGCCCGTTAGGTGCTTGGCGGAGATGCCTAATGCGGTGCTTGCGCAATAGGTGGCGAAGTTAACCTGAATATTCCAGTAGTCCAAGGCCTGTCCTTTTGTCCATCCCTGAATCACGGGGTCATTCAGATAGGTTGTCGTAGCCTTGATGGGGTATTTGGCAAACTCGGGGAATGCCACAGAAACGTGTGACCCCGTGGACACATACAGGTCCTGATGCTCCAAGTTGGTTACACCAAGTGGCCATTCTCCCCTGTTGGATTGCTACTTTGCCTTGGGGTTGTACGAATACATATTCATCCTTTCTTGTAAGAAGAAAGGAATGAAGCAACTCTACATTACTGATATTGCAAAGCCTACACTGTTTGAGGATTATCTGGGACAGGATACGAGGATTGCCTTAAAGTCCATTAGTATCAGGCCTACGTGGCTGAATATTTACAGTAACAACGACTTTACCATCCGCAAGGTAGGGCCTGATCAGAGGGAGACTCGGATCACCATTATTAATGGCCTGTACAAGATAGAGGATTTGGCGGCTATCGTGAACAGTCAGGCAGAGGACAAAATCAAGCTGTTTGTCCTGAAAAATGGACATTGCAGGCTCCGTGTCAATGAAGGGTATACGGTTGTGTTTGGTCGACATCTGCATGAACTCTTGGGCCTACCCTACGATCCCACTAATAAGTACTATATGAAGGGTGACTATGATGCTGAATATAAGACTGACGTTTATATTCGACTACGACTCATTTGCCCTCAATTGGATGAAGACGACTGCTTGTTAGATGGCAAAAAGTCTAAAATTTTGGCCTTGTTTACCCACCAAGGAACTAAACGCTTGGGGGGACATGCTGAGTTGCACTTTTGAGACCCCAATTTACATGCCCCTAAAAGGCTCTACAGATCGCCTAGAATTCATGCTAACAGATGAACATCACCACGAGAAAAATGTCTCGTTCACCGGGATAACCATGCAGTTGCTTATAGAATAAACGATGAGCGATATTAGCAAACTATATCCGTGCTTACCGAGCGCACCCGCGGAAGGCGCGGACATGCAGGATGAAAGCCAGAATTTTAGACTTGCCGAGATAAGAGGGATTGAGGCATTTCTAAGGGGTGAAATTAAGGAGCGTGATAAGCTCTCAAAGAAATTCAAGATGCACGGGACGTGGGTCCGATACTGTGATCATGGACTATTGGGGGTTAGTATTATCACCTCAGGTGTTGGAATCGGAGTTTTAGCCTCGGGTCTTGGTGCTCCACTGTGCATTGCCATGGGAGTATTACGATTGCTGTAGGTATCGGGCAAGCGGGGTCTACGGACCCTTCAAAAAAGGCTTGGTGTGAAAGGCCAGGAAACATGAGAATATAAGACTATTAGCTGAGGGTAAGTTGAACTCCATCATTTGACCTGATTTCAAAAGCCATCGAGAATGGAGTCATCAGCAACTACGAATTTAGTCTGATCACGCAAGAGAAGCAGAAATATATGTTTGTTAAAGGAACAGATGCGACAGCGTTTTAACCGTATTGTCAACGCCATCAATGAACAGGAGCGTGCTCAGCTAGTTGCTAAGGGTCGGGAGGAAGGGAGGCAAGACGTTTTAAAAAAAATGCAATCTGTACAGTATGCAAGCGCTACCTAGGGTCTCCACCTGAGTATAAACCTTAAATTTTATAACATTTTATAGGTCATACAAGACCTATAAAATATAGGGGTTTTTAATCCTCACTCAGCAGCCATTCAGCCTTAAATCCTTGTACCGATCATTCCACAATATGTACCTGAGGTAGTAGTTTTTACCTTGCACATACACCGATGATAGTTGCCAGGATGGCACTGGCTTTGGCATGGCTCATCATAGGGTACTGGCATACCGTGGAATTTAGTTCGTGATCGCGTCTTTGTAGTATTTAAGTTTGGCATTGATGTAACGGTCCTTTTTCACAGGCTCCGTCGTCAATTGTTCAGATATCAACTCGGATATCTTGTTCCAGATTGGCGATACCTTGGCAACCCAATCTGGGTACTCTTCAAAATCAAAGACTCATTGCCGGCACGGCACTGGTATTGTATTGGCTGACTCCATGTGGGGACCATATTTTTGGTGTTTTTAACCCTTAGGTTTACCACAAGGTCTCGTGTATGATACCCTACGATATACCTTTGATCCCTACCTCCATTAGGAATGAACAGGGTCTGACACTGTCAGGTGGTCCACGTTGACACTCTCAATGTCGGTAAAGGTAATCGCAAAAGTTGTAGAATTCTCGGGGTTTCACAATTTCATTTCCAAATTTCAGCATCCTTTATTTGAATTTTAAACAAGGCCCGGGGATTGCTTCTGCTCGAACATACACAACTACCTCCATTATACGTAATTGTGCTCTTGGTAGCAGTACCAAACACAGGCATTTTTAGCTTTTATCATAAGTCCCGGTCCACAGGTACATCTGTCATACTCGTCAAGTATACATTCACAGTCCTTACATTGTTCATTCCATTTATTAAGACATTCAAGACGATCCTCTAGGCCCTGGATCTTTCGTTCATTCTCCTCTCCCTCTCTGATTCTTGTACTAATGTTAAGGCCATTAAGTGGTAGGGAGATACCAATGCCAGCCATAAAGGTCATGAATACTGCACTTCCAAAATATATCGAATTTTGATTGCTAACAGTTAATGCACATTTATTAGTAGTAGTTTTTTTATAACACAGTTTGATTCACATCTTTACTGCGCATGCGTTGAATTATTAGCATTCTATAAGGGAAATTCCCCTTTACTTATTTGCTGTATGATTTTGATGTGCGTAGTATAATAGGGGAATTGCGTTAGAAATTTTTTGACTCATTTTTGCTGAATTATAGGGACTTGTATTGGATGGTACTGGATTTTGTTGAATTTAGGGATTTACACCTCTAGGTATGGCATGATGTCGATTTGTTGGGGTTTGACTGTGATGTGATTGTGTGCGCCCAAGAACTTGTGGGGGACTTGTGTTGATGTGCGTGCGCGTGCGCGTGCTGCGGGATTGCGTTGCGCTAGAAAGGAACACTTCCCTATCTCTGACGGTAACCAATTACTTGAACCACCACCACTTATCCTTTCTGTATAGTTGATAAGCTCTTGATAGGTTGACGGGCTCTGCGTTTTCAACGAAGGCTTCTTTGAGAATAGATAAACTAAAGTAGAACACCATGGAGAGACTTCAGCAGCTTTGTGCTTATTAAGAATTACCTAACAATCTTTGATAAGCTCAATGTTGTCATCTATTGTACAATCTTGCTTGAGTGACAACTATTTTATTTAAAGTATATATATATTATTTTGAGTAAAAGTTTTCAATTTAAAAAAAAAAGGTTTTAGAAATGACTGAATAAAGGTTTTTAAATGTTTTGGATAAAATTTTTACAAAAAAAGTTTAGAATTTTTCAATAAGAGTTTTATAATTTCTGAATAAAAAGTTTTGGACAAAACCTTCAAGTTTTTACTATTTTTTAAATTTTTTCGATAAAAGTTCTTAAATTGGCAATAAAAGTTTTAAGAAACTGAACAATATGTTTGACCTCTTTTCGCCGCCGTATATATCGTGTGTGCGCGACCAATCTCAAAAACTTGGACGGCTTGCATGCGGCGGTCGGAGTACCCTGGACTCCAATGACCCTGGGACTTCTCGGTTTTCGCTGGGTGCAGTGCGATGTGTGCCCCTTCCCCACAGTTCAGGAAATCAAAAGCACTTTGCAGTAAAGTTAGTCACAGTCAAAGAAGAAACTGTAGAAATCATGAAAGAATACCTACAAAGGATGCCACTGATGTAGGATCCTCCGTAAATACCATTTTGACATTTTATATGCCCAATAGCTTAGCCAGCTACTCGTCTTTGCCATTTATTTGGACGAGGTGTATTTATATGCAGCAAATCTGGGGATAAATTTACAATAGCTAGCTAGTTGCACTTTTTACTTAGCTAGCATCTCAATGGGTTACAGAATATTTCGTGGCTTCACTGTTCTATAACTTCGTAGCTTGCAATATAGACCTTTTTGAATGTTTACAATTTTTTGTGGTAAGCACTTTTGGCTTTAGGAATTGCATGGCAGGCAAAAGATAAGGGCGCTTGGTGAAGTGAGGGCTTTTTCAAGTCTGTTTTTTTTAACAAAAGTATTGTTACGACTTTATATAAATATATGTCAATCAGAAGTTAACCATCTAGCTACACTCAGTAATAATTTAAAGCTTCATTCAATGTTTACTTTATATAAATATATGTCAATCAGAAGTTATAGAAAGAATAGAAAGAAATAGGCTAAAAGACCTTTCTTTAGCAAGCTCCTGCATCTTTCTGCCTGCCACGCAGTTCTTAGAACCAAAAGGGTTTACTGCAGAAAATGTAAACATTTTAAAAAGGTGTATATATAAAAAACGACAATGCGTTAACAAAGACCTTTAGCTAACCCTGTTAACACCAGGCTTTTTAAATAATAATAATAATAATAATAATAAATATTTAAAGTGGCTAGCCCAGAAAATTCACAAAAACCTATAGTTAGTGATTGTTTTCCACTGGGGGCCACTAGAACAAAAAAGAAACAAAAAATGATAAACCTTAGACTGCCTCAGCTCAATCAACATAGTAACATTTATAATCTGTGAAAATTGAAAAGAAAAAGAATAAAAACAAAAATTAAAAAGTTAAAAAGTGATCTCCATTAGAATTTGCCAAATACATTAGAATGGAAGTCTTAAACGAAAGGCAGACTTCCATCACAGGTCACTTGGTCTGGAAGATTATTCCACACTTCTGCAGCTCTAAATGGGAAGGCTTTTTTGCCAAATTCCGTGTTGACCAAGGGAAGTGTGAAACCTGTTTTTTGAAGCTCCTCTTGTTTGATGATTTATGACAGTTTTTTGTCAAAAGTAATTTTGAGCGCATGTAATCAGGAGCAATGTGATTCATGGCTTTGAAAACTAATATGGCATCGTTTTTGATGAGTAAATTATTCATTGAATATTCCCTCTCTTTCCCAAAGAAAGGTACGGACACATTTTAATCGTTTTTTCTAGTTTTCCCAATCTACCTTGGGTGGCACAAGCCCATGCGAGGAGCAGTAGTTGAAATATGGCATGACAAGTGCATTAATTAAAAGGTTTTTTGTGTGAGGTGTTAAACAGGATGCAACGGTTCTAATTTTAGAATATTTAATTAGTATTTTTCTATTTATGTCATTAATGTGCTTTTCCCATTGCATTTTTTTGATCAAATGTTACCCCAAGATATTTAACTTTTTTCGCTCCTATTCAAAGGAATACCCATATAGTTAGTTTTGTTCTCAACTTTTTTTAACTGGCTGTGGTTGCCGAAAAAGATTGTTTCAGTTTTGTCCGTATTAATAGTCATTTGTTATATTCAGCCAGAGGTCGACTTGCGAAAGTTCTAACTCGACCTGGGAGACAAGGGTATCCAAGTTTTTATGAGACGAAATAATTATTTGTATCATCTGCATATAGATGGTGTAGTTTGAATTGATGACAGATTTTAAGTCATCAATATACAAAAGAAAGAGCAGGGGCCCCAACACAGATCCCTGCGGCACCCCAAAAGCGTCTTCATGAAGCAGATCTGATCCTGTGTCGTTTACAAGAGTCAGCTGCATTCGGACCGTTAAGTAGGACTCGAACCAGTCAAAGGCAGCATCTCTGATGCCAAAACACCATAGTTTTTTTAACAAAATTTATGATCAACAGTGTCAAAAGCTTTTTTAAGGTCAATGAGCACAGCACAAACAAAGTTATGTTGGTCGAGCTCAGTAAGAATAAAATCAGAGACATCGACTACTGCAGTTTTCTGTGGAAAAGAGTTTTCGAAATCCGGGACTGTCTGTCATTCAGGAAGTTGTGCTCAGAAATAAAATGAGACATTTGCTCATGCACTAAACTTTTCCAAAAATTTTCATAGGAATTGGCAAAATGGAGATAGGCGATAATTAGTAGGATCTGTTTTATTGCCACTTTTAAAAATAGGCGAGACCCTTTTAGTCTTCCAACATTTAGGTACATAACCAGTAAATAAAGATTTGTTGAAAAAGACTTGATAAATAAATACTTAAAACTGACGAAACCTGCTTTTAGCAGTCTGTGAACCAATTCCGTCCAAGCCTGTAGCTTTATTAAGTTTTTAGTGAACTAATTATTTTCTCGACACTTTTGGTCTCAATACGAGCCCACCGAAAATCGTGTCTGCTAACAGGTGGATTAACATTAGTAGTGTCAGAAGAAATTTAGAGGGCTAGTTTGGCACCAACACTGACAAAAAATGAATTGAATGTGTTGGAAATTTCTTTTGGGTGAGAAGTTTCTGTACCATCGTTTTGGACTACTCGTTTTATCGAGGTAGTATTGCCTGACTTATCAGGAACCAGTTTTTTTTAGGGTTTTCCAAAGTTGTTTTGGCCGTTTTTGAAAGTCCTGCAAAACGTCATTATAAGTACTCGTTTTTGAGTCGATTTTTGAGACCTATTACCTGGTTCCTTTTTTGTTTGAAGCTTCCCAGTCTATGATGGATTTTGTTTTTGATGCTTTCCGTTTCAAGAAGTCTCTTTCTTTGATGGCTATTATTAATTCATCAGTGACCCCATGCCTCAACACGGCCAGAAAATCTATGTGTTTTGAAAGGGGGCATGTTTGTCAGCCACTGTTTTAACATTTTTATTCAGTTTCTCACATGCTTCATCAAGGTCATCATAATTATTAAAATATGACCAGTCTAAATTCCTGAGGTCCTTCAGAAAAGCCTCTTCACTGAAGTTCTTGTAGCTACGAACCTTGCATGTTTTAAGGTTCAAATTTTGGCCTTTTTGAATTTTTGCATGTTTTAAAGTGCCTGTGAGCCATAAAATAAAACTACTAAATACTTGTAGAAAGTGTTAATACACACAGATTACAGTTAAAAAATTAATTTTGATAAAGTCAGTGGGAACAGAAATGACGTCCCACATGCCTAAAGTATTTTTCCTATGTTGCAATAAATTTAGGTTTCCCAAGCATTACTGATGATATGGCCTTAATTTGGACGTAATTTGATATGGACTTATTTACTGAATAAAAAAAAAATTGACTTCATATAAAAAATATTTTAATGACGTCATATTCATATAAAAGATTCTTATTTTAATCATTAACGTAAATGTTTTTTTAACTAGAAATATTGCTGGTCATGTCATAAAAACCTGGTACAGGCAGAAGTACCGCAGGAATATCACAGTAATTTGCATTGGCCATATAATTTTGTCTTGATACGTAACTAATTTTTTTTTTTGGTTTTATTGTAGTTTTTACATAGTATTAATCTTTTCCTTGGCACCCTTCAATATTTTTTCATTATGTTTCAATATTTTTTTTTTACTTTGAAATTGCACAAAAAAATCCCTAGGTACCGCAAAATACCAGTGTAGAAATCTGATCTAATGGGAGAATTAAAGATGGAATGAATCTGAAATTTGGTATAGGGTTTCAGTATTAAATAATTTCCTTACTGCAAAAATATTTTCGAGTTAGGTTAAATTTAGATACCCAAATGCACTACAAAATACCAGTGGTAGGTACCGCAAAATACCAGTTATTTCTAAACGATTTTCTAGAAAGTAGGTTTATTGAATCATTCCTGATTTATTGTGGATGAGAATGGGCCAGTTGTGATACTCTGTTGATGAGGTGCCTAAAGCCTAAAGTTGGATCTGGAAGTGTGTTGGAAGATACACTTGCTCATCTTCCTCCCGACGAGTCTTATTTCCAGCTATGCAACGTAATATCTTTAATGTCATTCCACTGAAAGGATCTGTTAAATTTTAGCGTTCCAGAGTATAGAAAAGTCGTATATATGCATTTGAAGTTTTTGCGGAAGTTAGACAGAAAAAAACCTGATTTAGACACTTTGTAGAGACTATTTGTTTCGTTGTTAACTATATTATTATTATTATTAGTTCTAGTGTGTAAAAGTTCTTTGAGACATATTGTAGACCAAATTTAGAAAAATCTTAGATTTGAGTACCGCAGAAATACCAGTGGCTTGGAACCCTTCTTTCACCAAATATTTCTCCAAAAGATGTGCTGTGTTGTATCAAGTTTATTTCTTGGTAATACTTATATGGACTATGCAACAAAAAAACACCCTACATTGCAGACTTATATTCAAGTGTACTCAAAATAGAGAAGATCTTAACAAAAATATCATATTTTTTTAAAACAAATTTCTACGGAAAGTGAAGATAATTTTTTATAAAAATAAAAATAAACACTTTTATTGTTACAAAAGTATGCTCATATCCTACTTGGTTTGAAATGAACAAAAAAAAACTTCTCTTTGGTATTTTTGCAACTTCTACACTGTAAAAAGCAAAGACTGGTATTCTGCGGCGGTACCATGGTATTCTGTGGTACTTCTACCTGTACATGTTTAAAAATGGTATTTAAAGATGTCTATATAATGAAAACAATATGTATAATGACAGGCCTATCAATAAGAAAATAACAACCGAGAATATAAATCGCTTCCCCAAAGTTACAAGAATATAAAGTGGGCGAGCAATCTGAATAAATAGAATAATTTTATAAATGCATATTTTATCACAAAGGTCTTTTTTATCTATTTTATTTTATCTTTTTTTATATATTTTGGTTCTTTTTTTACTGTAAATAATAAGAAAGAACCTTTATTTCCAAGTGAGATGAATTGATATTGCTCAGCCAGAAAAACTTTTTTTGGAATTGGGGGAGCAATTAATGGCTCAGCTATTTTCTTATTTCTCAGAATTGGGTGAGCCTTTGCTGTGAGCCAAGAGCAATTGCTCTCCCCTTATGATAGGCCTGAATGACATCATTGGGATCAGAAATGAGTCTTTTTCTATGGATCTATTTTTTTTTTCAAATCTGGTCTGTTTTTATCCCAATTTATATTTCACATTTACCCATACATATATTCTTAGCAACACCCTAGTAACCACCTTTGTAAATCCTGGATTCATATTAAAATACAATGGTCTCAATGCTGTATGATTATGTATCTCTCCAAAACTTGATGATCTTTGGTTCTGTTGTAAATGTATCAAACAAAATTTTCCCCTTTGGCTCAAACAACTCCCCCCTTAGTTTATGACAAGACTCTTTCCTCTATGGAAATGAAAAGGTTTCTCTCCCAGCTCAACTCTATTGAAATCAACGAGGTCCCCCATCCTGAAACCATGGGTAGGTGTCAACTGCAAATATTACGATCCAATTGAATTCTCTGCCCTTCAAGTTAATTCTGATAAATTCTCCCTTTTTCATATGAATATCGCCTCTCTGTCTAAACATATTGATGAACTAAAGATTCTGTTAGGCCAACTGGGCATGACTTCAGTGTTATTGGTATCACTGAGACTAAATTCCAGACTAAAATCCCACCTATTAACTGTGATCTATCTGGTTATTCCTTTGAGCACACACCTACTGAAGGTGAAAAGGGTGGTGCTCTTTTGTACATCCCTAATCACTTGCAATTTATTGAACGTTATCGACCTGGATACTCTTGCATATAAAAGCAAGGAGCTTGAATCTAAATTCATTGAAATTATACGGGCCAAAGATAAAAACATGATTGTTGGATGCATCTTACAGACATCCCTCGATGTCTGTTGATGAGTTCAACAATCATTTTCTATTGCCTCTTCTTGAGAAAGCGTCTTCAGATAACAAGTCTATCTTCCTCCTTGGAGACTTTAATATTGACCTTCTAAAGTCTTGAAACAGTCAAACAAGTGTCCGATTACATCGATATTAATTCGCAATTTAACTTACTCCGCATATAATTCTGCCCACAAGAGTTACTGAAGTTTCAAGCTTGATTATTGATAATATTTATTTTAGTTCAGCAAGTGGGACACTGTGTCCCGGTAATATTATAAGTTCAATATCTGACCATTTCCCTCAGTTCTTAGTTTTAAAAAACTTGTCTGCCATCAATCCTTCGCACACCTCTTGATGATTATATTTGTTCATGATTGGAAGAAATTTCATCACAATGACTTTCTCACCGAACTCCACAAAAAAATTGGGATGATATCCTGCAATTGAACGTAGATGATCCCAACTTATTGTTTGACAATTTTTACAATTGTATCAACAGTCTATTGGTCAATCATGCTCCTCTAAAAAAAAACATGCAACAAAAAAAGAAGAACAAAATCCAATCCTTGGATTACTAATGGTATTCTTACCTCAATAATCAAAAGAGACCATCTGCATAAATGCTTTTTTAAAAGAGAAAGATCCACACTTCTTCCCTTGACCCTGGTAAATCTTTCTGGGCCATTCAGTATTCCTGCCCATAATTTAACTCTTGTTAAATCTGAATTATCTATTACCACTTTCAAAACTTATTAATTGGTCTTTCACATCTGGTATTTTTTCCTACCAAACCTAAAAACTGCCAAGGCCATCCCTATTCATATAAAAGGATCCAAATTGGAATTAACAAATTATCGACCTATATCTTTACTCTCAAATATTGATAAAATATATGAAAAAATCATTATACAAACGAGTGTATGGTTTTCTCGAAGCAAACAAGGTCCTGTACAAGCAACAATTTGGCTTTAGGAAAAATTACTCGACTTCTCTTCTTCTCTTCTGAACATCTCTCAAAAATTATGGATGCTCTTGATGAAGGAAATTATGCATGTGGAGTGTCATTGATCTTCAAAAGGCTTTTGATACGGTTGATCATGAAATTTGCTTAAAAAGCTTTTTCACTATGGAATTCGTGGTACCCCACTCTCACTATTTAAGTCTTATTTAACAGGACGTCAACAGTTTGTATTCATCAATGGAGATATGTCAACTAGTAATCTTATCAGGCATGGTTTCCCTCAGGGCTCTGTTTTAGGACCTCTTTTATTTTAATTTATATTAACGACCTGCATTGTTCAATTAATTTTTCTTTTGGTGCATCACTTTGCTGATGACACCAATCTCTTAAACTTCAGTAAATCTGTGAAACAACTGGCCAAACAAATGAATTTAGACCTTCAAGCCTCTTTTGCCATTGGCTCAATGCTAATAAAAATTTCTCTTAATGCTAGTAAGACTGAGTACATTGTTTTTAAACATGGCACGGAAACCTCTTAATTACGATTTTAGGCTTTTTATCAATGGTAAAAGGCTTTATACCTAGTTATTGTATTAAATATCTTGGTGTTCTATTAGATTCTGATTTAAGCTGGAAGTCTCAGATCAATGGTACTGTTGCCAAGCTCAAGAGGGCTAATGGATCTTCGCTAAACTTCGTCACTTTGTGCCTATAAATGTCCTTATTCTAGTTTTACTATGCCATTTTTCATTCACACTTGCAATATTGTAATCAAATTTGGGAGTCAGCCAAACAGTCTTGATGTTAATCGTATTACTGTTTTGCAAAATTTTGCTATTCGACTCATGTCTTTGAATCTCGAAGAGCATCATCCAGTCACCTGTATGGTAATCTTGAGCTCCTCAAATTCTCTGATATTGTCCAATGTCACAATATTCTATTTTTACATAAACTATTTCATGAAAAATTGCCTGCTTCTATCCCTAATACATTTGCGGTTGACTTCACCCATGCTCAAGGCACTCGGGCAGAGAAGATTGGTTTGCTCAATCTTCCCTACCTTTAATTACTGTTTCTTTTGGTAAAAACTCAATTAGATTTAATGCCATTAATTCCTGGAATAAGTTGCAGTCTTTAATGACTAGAAAATTTGTTTCCCTTGATTATTTTAATCTTAGAAGTGATCTGAAAAAGTTACTTTGTTTCCTCTTACTAATCCTTCCGGAATTGTCGGACTTGACCATTTGTTTTCTTGCATGGTTGTTTATCATTGACCCACTATTATGTGTGTGTTGTTTTGTGCGTCTCATATCGTTTACTGTAATTGTCCAAGGGTGGCCATACCTTTTGCCCTTAGCTTTATGCTATTAGGTATGGTCTTCCTTCAATAGCATTATATATTTTTAATTTTGTTACCCTGACCAATTATTATATTTATTTTCTTATATTTATTTATTTTTATTTTAATTGTATATTACTTGCATTGAATAAATAAATATCTATCTACTATCTATCTATCTATCTATCTATCTATCTATCTATCTATCTATCTATCTATCCATTCTATCCCTATCTATTCAATCTATCTATCTATCATATCTATCTATCTATCTATCTATCTATCTATCTATCTATCATCATCTATCTATCTATCATTCCTATCTACTATCTATCCTATCTATCTATCTATCTATCTATCTATCTATCTAATCTATCTATCTATCTATCTATCTATCTATCTATTCGTATCTATCTATCCTATCTATCTATCTATACTATCATATATCTCTATCTATCTATCTATTATCTATCTATCTATCTATCTATTCATCTATCTATCATCATTCATCTTCTAATCTAATCTACTACTCTCATCATCTACTATCTATCTATCTATCTATCTTATTAACTATCTATCTACATCTATCTATCTATCTTATCTATCTATCTATCTATCTATCTATCTAATCTTATCTATCTACTCTATCTATCTATCTTTAACTATCTATCTTCTATCTATCTATTATCTATCTATCTATCTATCTTATCTATCTATCTATCTATCTATCTACTACTATCTATCTATCTATCTAATCTATCTATACTATCTATCTATATATCTATCTCTATCTATCTATCTATCATTCTATCTATCTATCTATCATCTATCTATCTATTCTATCTATCTATCTACTTCTATCTATCTATCTATCTATCTATCTATCTATCTATCATCTATCATCTATCTATATCACTATCTATCTATCTATTATCATATCTATTATCTATCAATCTATCTATCTTTCTGTACTATCTATCTATCTATTCTACTATCTATCTATCTTGATAGCAAACAACAAGTAGTAAATACTTTTATATATATCCACTTCTTAAAACACTCATACTGCACTATCAGCACTCTTAAAAATTTTTAAAAAAATTGCATTTTCTGAAGATGCAATAGCACTGCAATGTAAAATTGTTTTTTCCGTTTGCTGGGTATTACTGTAAAAGCCTCAATAAAAGTTAGGAACAAGTCACCAAATTTTAGCACTCAATTACATGCCAAACAAAAGTTATCCAAAGAGACCCAGGCACTTTATGCTCCCCCTTGCTGAATGGGTGCAGTCTCTAGCTATACACTTTTTTATTCAAGCATTTTGCTTAAGCAGTATGGTCCGACTTTCAATGGTGGTCTCATCTTTCCATGATGTTGTCCTGAATCTGACATTTGGAAAGAATGGGTTATAAATCCATTGATGTTTAATACTTCATATTGTGGGAAACATCGCTTTTTAGGGAAATAGAAGTATTGGTCAACTGTGTTTGTTGTCTTACTGGTTTCTCAGAAAGTACATACAATATGGTTTTGCGTGCTTTGGGAATTGACAATACCAAATAATTACATTGATCAAATCTAACAATTTGTAAATAATTCTCTAGCTAATGTCAATTTATATTGATAATGGTAAAATATTTATTGGCATAGAAATCTTTAGAATAAACTCAAACACAGCCTTATCAAGACAAAAACATAGATTCTGTTCTCAAACCTCACGCGTGTGTTCCCATATATACAATTCACTCTTCTCAACTCACTCTAAAGGCTCCTCTCCGTATGTTTTGTTCATCTTATACTATATATACTCTCAAATCACATCTAGAGCTCCTCCTCCTGTTGTTAAACTTTGAGATGCCAGGAAATAAAATTAATCAAAGAGAGAGAACAGAATCTGCACTAATTATAAGTCATTACACTGAGCTAACAATCCACAGCAGTTACAACATGTATTGCAACACAAAATGGAAGCCATTGTTTTGTGTGAATTTAATCATTAAGTTATTTGATTTTATATTTCAGATCTCAAGCTTTGATGATGTATATACCCTAAAACTCACCCAAGAAATTATTATCACTATAAAAGAGAGTTACCCTACAGAGAATAAATGGCAAGCATAAGTTACCGATGACCGATCCGTGTTT
>JASGCC010003671.1:0-23010 GCA_030067915.1 Hydractinia echinata | reverse complement strand
GGAGCCCTGCGCTTTTTATTCAGGGAGCTAAGGGTGGTAAACCTTACTGGTCGAAGAAACAAATTCTTACTTATACTATAGTGTAAGTATACAAGTTGGAGACAAAATATGCTTGCCAGTCTGAATTTTTTGTAGTCAAAACACGCAAATTTAATTTTTTCCTTTCATCACCAAATTTAAGAAAGTCTTCATTTTCCAATAAAATTTTGAAAAATTGTATTTATGTGAAAAAAAATTGTTTCAGCTCTGCCAAATTAAATTAACGCCAAATTTTTTTCTCCATCGCAAAATTGAATCAGCGCCAAATTTAATTTTTTCCTCCATCGCCGAATTGAAAATAAAATTAATACGTATAAGGTAGTTCACTCTAATAACAAATATACGTCTGGAACTTGATTAGATGTTAACGCTTTACATTAAGATAGCGATGATGAAGAAGAAGGAGAAGGAGAAGAAGAAGAATATATAATTGGTCCCTGTATGCCAATGCAAGACGTAAGTCAGTTTTTTTCAAATTTCTTGAAATTAACTATTTCACCTTTTGTCAACAGTGCTACGATTAATACGCCGTACATTTTACAACGATAGGATGATGCAGGTGAAGCGGAGAGGATAAAGCAAGAATTCGAGTCGCGTTCAAAGACAATGAAAAACAAGATCATTGGCAAGGTATGGTAATCTTAACTTTCTGGTAAAAAGCTATGATAACTTTTACATCTGCAACACTGTGACCAATGTTATTCTTTAACCCTAATAGCATCGTTTTGTTCGGCATGTAATTGATTGCTGAAATGTTGTGACTTTCCTAACTTTTATTTGGGCTTGTAATGAAAAAAAACTATGCTTCACGGGGTGTTGCATTTCTTGGACGAAAGTAAGTTTTTGTAAATTTTAAAAAATGCTGACATGCATGATCTTTATACCTTTACCGTTAAAATAAGTAACTTTCGTACAAATATGACGTCATTTAATCCTAATGACGTCATTAAAATTCATTTTTCTTATATGAAATCATTTTATATCTATGCATGAATAAATCTATCAAGAATTAGGCCGTATCGTCAGTTATGCTTAAGAAATTCAAATTTATTGCAAAATTGGGGAAAACGACCTTTTTTAGGCATGTATGACGTCATTTCTGATCCCAATGATGTTGTAAAATTACTTAGTTTAATCACCTGGGCATAGGTAGTTCGATTTTCAAAATTTATGTGCGGAGTTTGTGAACGCGAAACGTTGCGATCTTAAGTGTTTCCTTTTAGTTTAACGAAGGTGAAAAATTGGAGAGAGAAAATTGGATGCTCGAGTTACTCCGGGAGATGAGCAAGAATTTTGGTGAGTGACAACTTTTTTCTCTACATTTCATGAAACTGCGTCACGTAAATGCAGAGGGGTAAATTTTGTTGAAATAAAATTTTACTGCAAAGTATGGATTCCTTTTGTGTTTAAAAAGTGGAAATGTCTTGATCAAACAAAACTGTTTTAAAAAAATAATTTTTATTCGCACATAAGTACCGTAAAATTAGCCCCCCCCCCCTTTCCCCTCGGTTTTAATTAATCCTCCACCCTAAAAACAATTTATGCCAAATCGGCCCCCGTCTTCGAATAATTCGCCATTGGGGTTACCTGTGTTGATAAAGAACGTGGGATTACTCGAGTGTTCATGGCAAGCCTGCCTATGTTATTTTAGGTCTTGGTCCGAGAACATTTCGGTCCAAAGCTCCTGAACTTGGTGATCAATCTGTATGGACTGATACACCAGCTGATAAAGAAAAAAGATTGAACGTTCGTACCTAACAACCGTTTTCTACTTTATTAACGACATATCATTTCGTTCGCCATAACGTATATTGAAACACAACAAACATCGGTTAAAATTTTCTTTACTTCATTGAAATTATCGTGTTATCATTTCTGATTTTAAAAATCTATGATATGTCACCTTTAATTTTCTTCAACAAAACTTTCCTCACGAACAGAATCACTAAATTTTCATCACATGTTTAGCAACGCAGAGAAGATGCGATGGCTGGAAAAAAACGAAACCTGAAATAAAAGAAAAAGCTCCATCTGCAGAGGAGATGAAAATGCATGCTCGAGTGGAAGAGTACAATGTAACGTGTTTTTGCTGTACACATTTTCTTTTCTGTCAAATATTTATCTGGCTGCAGTTATGCAATAGATCGATTACGTTTTTAGAAAGCAACGCGACCGAAATCTCTTCTGGAAATGCACAAAGAAAAGCGCAACAAGGTGTATTTTTTCGCCATGATTTGTTATCTACGTTTTCCTTTTAAATTGTAACATGTTTTGACTATTTTTTTAGACAGATTGAACCCGCAACCCGACGTCCATTTGATCGGGACAAAGATTTGGCTATTCATCGTTCAAACCCAAACGAAAGAGCGAAATTTATCCAACATGCCAAAGGGTTGAATAATAAATTTTCTATGGGGTCTTACGAGAATAAGTTTTTATAACAGTCACAGTGTGTATTCCTGTATTCGCTTTTGTTACTTTATAAATAATGTCTTTCTAAGGCGCACCCGTTGTTGAGTTTTTCATCCCGTTAATCAACATATGAAAAAAGCCGCGAAAAATTTTCATTAAGCAAGGAGGAGAGTGTAAAACAGTCTCCTTTGTCGAGACGACTTTTGATACTTGTAAAAATACGACATATGGCTATCGATACATTTGTTACACATTATATGTTAAACATGTCTAAGGTTGTAATAGGACTGAAATGTCACTTGGCTAATACCTCAAGAATTATGTGTGTAAATGTTTCTTTCTATGAATCGCGTGTTTTCGCATTTGTACATGCAGTTTAGGCTTGAGAAAAGTGAAAACAAATTCACGTCATTCTACCTCTTATGGTGTACTATGCGAAGCGAATATGTCGATTGAATCTTGTTTTCTCAATTCTGTTTTGAAAATTCGTAATTATCAAAAATTCTTGTTGAACATCTAACTTGGTTGTAGGCAGGGATTTTTTTCAAACAAACTGGCGACCAGAGGTAACCGGAAATTTTTCACTTGGGATGAAGTTGCTTTATATGGGCGAACTTCTGTAATACGATTCGATTCATCAATGACAAAATTTATCAGTTCACTTTCCCTGTTTGAGCCTGCCATCAGGTGTTGATATGTTCAAAGGATAGGATGTGTAAAATATTTAGTGTTATGTTAGTGAGTGTGAACAGGTATTTACATGTGATCTTATATATATTTTTGTGGGAGTCTAGTAATTGTTTAAAAAGAGCTAACAGCGTTCTTGAATTTTCATGGATGTCAGTGGATAAGCAAATGAGACGACCACGTCGTCTTTATCCTCATTTAAAAATGATGCAACTTTGTTGGGTCGCGTCACTTTCTTCAAACCGGTATTCAAGTTATTTTTTTAATAGGTTTAAAGAAATTTGAGCTGCCTTCAACCAAACGTTCATTTACAAAGGTGTCATTTCCCCGAATCTGTACATCGAAGCATGTATTGCTCTATTTTGACTGCAACCTCTTTACCTGTTGACACTGCTCTGACTTTTCCCGCAACGGATTAATTTCATATTCACTTTGAATATTTGAACGAGCGCTTGAACATGCTTGAGTATGTTTCCTTGGCACCTGACCTGGTTTTCTTTATGAACTGAGGTAGATAAATTGATTTCCTCATTAAAATATTAAGCTTGTATGTGTGTGGTAACGATCCAATTATTGACTGTCTCAGTATCTGTGTTGTGTCCTAAGTGATGTGGTCCAGATTTCTCTTTTGTCTGACCATTAAAAAGCTCTGTTACCAAATCTTCATGTACTAGGAAAAAATTATTTCCAGATAACAATGCACCTATCCCCGACTTTTCAGATCTTTGATTGTTGTGTGCTGTGTATTTGCAAAGGAAGTTAGGACACATTTAATCTTTCGTTTTTATCAATTGGTTAGAATTTTTCTCGCTCTGTGATTGGCTAATCTACACGAAATATATGCTATATTTTATTTTCTACCGAGAAACGAGTGCAATGTTTATATATTATTCTACAGTGCAAAAAGCTGATATTTTTTCCTAATTGGTTAATAACTCGCTGAGTAAAGTTATTGTTTTCTTGAAAAACGAGAACTTCTCCGTAAATTTGTTCCACAATTTTCTCCTATTTTTACGAAACAAACAAAACAATCAATCATAATATTCACAGTTCAATTATTCTTTTAATTAATGAGAAGTGCCAGTGCTCTCCACCATAGAGATTTTTAGTTTAACTGTGAGTAGGTTAGTGAGGTTATATCTATAGCGCGTATACATCAGCGGTACTTATTAAGCATACGTAAATATTTTTGCAAGATAAACGCAATATGGAACGATTTTCCATTACAAGCGTGGAAGAAATTAAGAATTTACAAGATAAATCACTGCTTTTACTTCAACTAATTTGTATTGAATTAACATGAATATATTACTCTAAAATTTAATTTTATTGAGGCGTGACATGAACAAGCTTTGTTTTTCTTTAAAATACTTATAATTTTGCGCATAATTTATCATAAATTAAAAAAATTTATTATGAATTAAAAGACATGATCACATACCGTAAAATGCCGAAATCAAGCGCAGCGCTTATCAGTGGTGATAGCAAGATTTTGATGCGCTTATCCACGGGTGCGCTTATAAACGAGTATAAAAAATGTGCAACGAAAAAAAAAAAATATTTTCGATAATGTATGTTCCTTTTTGTGTATCATTTTGTACATTTTATATTTCTTAATCTTCATCAGTTGTTGAATCGTCAGAAGAAATATCAGAACGAACATCACTTTGTTCGTACTCAACACCATCTGTGTCAGAGGATTCTGAATCATCATCATCGTCACTCATTAAGTGGAATTTGCTTTCTGGTTTTGGCATAATGTAGTCTATAACTATATCCGTAACAAAATTAAAGAAGCAGAAAAAATCTCGCATTTTAAGTGAAACAAACATTGTATTATTATTATTCATTTATTTATAGTTGACTAAGTATAAATACATATATAGCTAATAAAAGCTAGTTAACGTCAACTTGAAAAGAAAGATTTTAAAATATACAGTATAAATATAAGGCATAAAATATTTTTAGATATATACAATTTTTTAAGAAGAAACATTTGTGGTTGTATAAATTAAGTAAGTGTATAAGCAAATATCCGCGTACATAGTACATCCGCGAGTCATATAAAACCAATTTGTGGGATGTATTTTTTACATAGTCTGCAGGAGCAGTTTGGTACCCACTTTTTAATTTGGTATTTAAAGGATTGCAAGGATGACATTTCTTTGATTCTTACCGGAATTTGTTGCCAGATTTTGTAACCGATGAAGGATAAAGTTTCTGTACCGTAGTAAACTGATTTAGCATTACGGCCAGTAAATTCTCGATTATTTCTTAGATTGTATTTTGGATTATAAACAGGAAAAATATCTTGCATTAATTTCTGGAGCCATGTCGTTTTTTATTTGTACATCTCAGTTGCAAGAGATTGTAGGTTTCGTTGGTGTACCGTAACAGAGCTGTCCTTATGAAGGAGGTCTGCGAAGGAAGAAGAACTGTCACTATAGACTATCCGCAGTGCTTTTTCATGTATTCGATTAATACGATTGTTTAAAGCCCTGTTGTGAAACATCCAAACTAGAGGGCAGTAATTGAATTGCGAAATTACGAAGGAATTCATTAATAGTTTCTTCTTATTAAAGTTCATAAAGATGTCATCCTTGTAAGCGCATTTAGTTTCTGACTCGCTTTTGCACAGAGTTTAGACACATGCAGATCAAACTTAAGTTTGTTATCGACAATGACTCCAAGTAGGCGTCTGTGAGTGCTGCTTTTTATTACTGAGTTGCCTATCTGTGTACTTAATATTTCATTATCGCTTAAAAGCAAATGACACTTGTCATCATTTGCTTTCATTGCATTATTGTCAAACCATGTAAACATTTTTTCGGACATGTTTTGAAGTTTAGTAAGGACTTCCTTTGAGTCATTACCGATAACATATGGTGTTGTGTCGTCTGCATAGCTCGCAAATTCAATGTCATTAAAATCAAATTCAACTGAGAAAAGATCGCAGATAAATATGTTAAAAAGTAACGGGCCTAGAATAGATCCTTGCGGAACGCCAAACAATATTTCAAGCCATGAGCTATACGAATTTTTTATCTTTACTCTTTGAAATCTTTCTAATATCTCTTTTCGCTATAATGCGCTTATCTGAGGGTGCGCTTATAATCTGGAATAAAATCTTAGTAAGGATTTGGGTGCGCTTAACAACGGGTGTGCTTATAATCGGGTGCGCTTGATTTCGGCATTTAACGGTATATTATATTGCAATAAATTTTTTCGCTGTTGAACTTCGTAAATTGTGATTGAAATTGAACAATCTTGCCGAGTATATCAAATTACAATGATTTTTGCACGGTTTATATGATAAATTTTTAGTTATCGCACTTGTTTTCGAATAATATCGGCGTTCTCATTATATTTCACTTAAAGGCTCGTGAAATATGTAACCGAGATCATAAAAAACTCAAAAAAATATTTCCGATATTTTTCTCGGCGCTGTGCAATAACTACTACATATAACATGCTTCATGTCTTAAGGTGTTACGAAAGGATTCAATAAGCTCAATTCCCGCGCATTCCGAAGAATAGCGTGTAATAAACAAACCACTCAAAAGGTCAAGATAGAAGAATTATACACACTTTAGAACCACATAGCCGTCTAGACAACCTCTTTATGAATAATTACTTTTTATGATGAATTTGCTACTTCTTTATTTTTATTTTCTAAACAAAGAAAAATTTTCCTTCGGTATTCTTTCTAGCGGTATAATAAGCTACGGTCTGTAAAATATATTAAATATCAGTGCATCAAAAGTTTGTTTTGACGAGGAAACAGAGACAACACGATGGGCTGTATTTGTTCAAAAATGCTATGTTACTAGCTTTAAGAAGGTAATTAATACCTCTAAAAAGATTTTAAAGTCATTGTTGTTGCATCGACTGGCTTAATGTGCAATACACTTGTATGTTTCTATGCAAAATTTAGAAGGATATAGCTAGCTATAATCATTCACATTCACATTCAATTATTCACACGCTTTCACCCCCGAACCCTCCAGACAATGTCGCGCTCGGGTTTTTTAAAGACAGAAGTTTGCTGCTATGACTTTCCAAAATTGTGTAAAGGGGGAAGGGATAAAAAGAATCGTAATTCTGTATTTTTGCCTTTTTGCCACTAATGCTCAGTTTTTGCATTTGTCTCAATTAGTTTTGGCAACGATTGTAGCTAGTTCAAAAGTTTGAAGTTTATTTTATTAGAAAACTTGAGTTAAAAGCAAGGTAAGTACTTATATCGAATAAATTATTTGTCATTCAATATATGTAGGGAATTTTTCTCTCATTTTCATTTATATTTGGATGCCGAATATGATATTTAAGATGATTTAAGATGCTGTTTTTGTCCTTAGTGATCATAAACTTTTCCACCGCCATCAGCTCGACTTTCGTGTAAGTCACTAAAGTCGAACACCAACAGCCGTTTCGTAGCCCCTTTAAAATTGAAATTTATGTGTATAACATTTTAAGTGTTCGAGCGTCACTTTCAAAAAGAAAATACTTATATTATTACTGAGTCAATATATATCTTTTACCATTAAAATATTGGAAATTAAATTCTCTTACCAAAATTGAAGAGTAAAATGTCGAAATTGACCGAAAATTCAGTTTTTTGTGACGTCATCAGAAACTTCGAGGAGCTGTAAATTTTTTGTAAGTTTTTTTGACGTCACCTGTCATGTGACTTTGGTGACCTAATTAAAAGGTGCACCCTGAATATTGAAACTTATGGTCATAAACCACCAAAGTGAAAAATTTCCGGGTACCCTGGTCGCCAGTTTGTCTGAAAAAAATCCCTGTCATCCCTTTTTTAGTTTCCAATACGTTAAAGTTAAGTGCTAACAAAGTTTCGAAATCATCAATTGTAAACTATTATCATCAGAATTTTCAGCCCCATCCAAATGTGGACTAATCAATAATTTTTCATGGTGGTAGGCTATGTCATGAGGTATTCTCCTAGTTAGCGAAATCAATCTTTCGTTTACTTCTTTCAAATTCACCGGATTGTTGTTGTCCATGTACAAGTAAATAATAAGAAAGTTAAATTTTGGTGTTGCTTTCAAGATAGCTTTTGTGGAGACATTTAAAGCACACTGCAAGTGCAAGTTGTCATGTTCATAAAACTCTTTTTTTATTAGAGTTTGGTATTCAGTTACCAACTTAATACATAGACCTTTTGTTTGTTTTCCATTGTATTTTAATGGTATGATGAATGTTGTATGGAAAGAAATCATAGAACAGACAAAGAACAACAGACATAGAACAACAAAGTGATATAAAATTGATTGATAAAATCGAAGTAACAATTTCAACACTTTTCTAAAAAACGAAGAAAGAAGTTGAGCAACGTTGTGAATTGGACCTCTCGATCGCAGGTTTCAAAGCTTTAAACGATGAAAAGTGGCCGGACTACTTGTCTATGAAAAAGCTCAAGTTCAAAAGGACTCTCCGATCTATTGATAATGGAATAATGATTGAACCTGGTGAAAATGGCACTTTCAACAACCAAGTGTCTAAAGTTTTTAATGATTTGCCAAAAAATATACGTAACCTAGATTCAATTTCAACATTTTACAGTCAAACGAAAAAATATTTTTTAGATAAATCAATCGCCATTGCCTTAGCAAGGGAAGGCTAGGTTCTCCGATTGTATAAGCATTTCCTTATCAATTTCTGCTAAACCAACTCTATCAAGCGCGGGTCCTGAGTTTCCACATTTTTCAACCTCCACCAAGTTACCAAGATTTTCTTATTTCCAAATCTCGTTTAGACATATCGAACCATATGATAATCTCTGAGCCTCCACAGTGAGCCTTCCTATGCTTGGGTTTTATATTATAGAATTTTTTTTTTTTTTTTTTTTTTTTTTTTTTTTTTTTTTTTATATATATATATATAGTATACGAAGTCTTTCAGAGTCGAAGGAGACCTTCCGCCGTTATACAACTATAGCCTATGCCTTTCCTCTATTTAATCTATTAACAACCTTTTATAAAACCTAAATCTACAACTCTTATTGAAACCTAGATCTCCATGCTTCTTGTATCATTTTTGTTCTAAACTTTTTATTCTTATTGTTGTATTATTATGTTATTATAGGGATAAGAACCATTGTATAATGGAACCCGAATAAATGTCAAAAAAAAAAAAAAAAAAAAAAAAAAAAAAGAAGTAAAATTACCGTTACACCAGAAATTTCCATCACCACATCGAATTGTGTGCTTTGTTGCAACACGTAGAAAATTTTTCAAAAAATTTCTCCTCGCACTCTAAAGACTTGTATACTCGCACCAAGTTGTTAATAAGGCAGATAAAAAAGCTAAAACAAATAGACCAAAGTTGTTGATTCTTCTGGTGAATATTTAATTTTCTGTGCACGATAGGTTAAAGGGAATACATATTTAAGTTATTTTATGTCACCAGTTGTTTATTTTCGCCAGGTCCATTTGTAACAATATTTCTATGGAGGACAAAAATGTTAGTCAGTGTGGTGAAGAAATAACTTTTACAGTAACATTAAAAAAACGGACTCCATTGAACATGTTTCCGTTCAAAGCTCAACTCATAAAAGCACAGCGCGAGTTGGCTTTTGGCAAAACAATAAAAAAATTCTTTCATCATTTTAAATAATAGCTTGTCCTAATCGTGTAAGTACACCATTTAGCTCATAATACGATTTTTTTAATAAACGGTTGTCAAACAGAAATTGTCAACATTTTTAAATACATTTTAGTGGTCAGAAGATGTCGAATGTTTTGACCAAATAGCTTGTGGAGTTGTGGCAAATAAAGTGTTTGTTAAGAGGCGTTGCTGTACAAACAAGAGAGTAATCGATTATATATTAACAGAATTATTTTGTTCGTTTTATTATCAGATCATACATAAGCTTAGCAGTTGTGTGAAAATAAACTGTATACTGACACAAACTGCTTGCAAAGCGTGTCTACTTCATCTCACGTTTTTGTTGACTCCTCTTCCTTACTACAACAGTCGCGTTCAAGTGGAAGGCCTCGGCAAAAAACAATCTTTAATTGCATTTTTCAAAAGAGTGAAGATATGTCGGAAGATAAAAAAGATCAAATTTTGTTGTTTGCTGTTAACGACGCAAATAATATTACTGCAAAATGTATCTTGCATTTGCTAACATCAAAAAAGCTGTCGTCGTATCAAATACACGTGACGACGTCGGTACTTTCTCAAGACGAAGATTTCTTATCGCACATTAAAATTATCAACGCTTTAAACCAAAGACTTTTTCTCCATCGAACAGATTTAACTTCAGATGTTTCAGTGAAACAGACTATAGAGAAAGTTAAAGAAATGAATGGAAGAATTGACGTTCTAGGTATTACTTTCGTGTAGTTTGGTTTGACTCTATTCCTGTGTCAACAATCCTTCTTGAATTTTTCACATTTAATCTGAATGCCAGTGATTGATAAGAGGCATGTGTTAAAAATGTTTTTACTTAAAATTTTACATTTTTACAACTAGCGAAGTTTCTTAATTTGTTGGAAGGCGGCTAGTCAGTTTCTTATATAAATTATACGTGCATTATTACTATCTCGCATGCGAGGATAGTATTGCTTTCCAACTCCTGACTATCTAACTACGTCCGAAATGGGTGATTTCTACGTCATCAACAAGCTTTTTCACGCGAATGTTTTTTTCTAGGAAAACTACTTTCGGGGGATTCGCACCCACGACTTCTGGGTTCACGTTATGACGCTTTAGCCAACTGAGCCATTTACGCCTTGACTAAAAACGTTTAATTTGACGGCTTTTATATTAATCATTTGTAAAACCGGTTCGACGGCTGGCGAATTATGCCACTGAATGCAAAATGATTTATTGATGCGAAATACAAACGTTTTTTAGAATTTTTTTAATCCGTTGCCTTTTTTGTGCCAATCTTGAAACGCTGACGAAAATAATGTATAGAGTCATGCTTTAGACGAACTCTTAAAAGGAGATATAAGCATAGAGCTTCAAAGCTGCTCAAGAAAATGTACATCTATATGATTATATGCTTTATGTTTCGACGAATTGTGACATAAATAATTTGGTGCCCAAAGGTCTTGAGATGACGTCATCAACTTTTCCTTTTCGAAACGGGTTTGGGAACCAGGTTTATGATTATAACTCATATTAATCGGGTTTGAAGAAGACTTGCAGCCTGGTGTTAGTTGCAGTCGGTCAGTTGTTGTTGATAACAAGACAAATCCGGAAATCGGGTTAATCACGTATCCAACTTTGCAAAATGATTCCTCTCAACGAAATAAAGTTGTGTTGTGAGTTTCAAGTTCTAAGAATAATCTCGATGAATTTCCCCATTATAAGGAATTCATAAGAATTTTTAAGCGGTAGTTTAGAGAAATGGCCAAAGGCTCTCAGAGGTATGGGACCTAAAAATTTCACATCCAGGTGTCTAATAGATAAGTATAAAAAGTCAGTAAGTATCATAGCCATGTCTCATATCCCTCACGCCAGGAACAGCTGTGAATCAATTTTTAGGTTTTGTGAAATGACTCCGTTAATATATTTAAAATATATTGTTGCAGTGATGTGTAATTGACATTGACATTGACATGCGAGTTTTATGCAGCCCCTGCATCTTGTTGGTTAATAAATACGGTTTTAATTGTCAGTTTCGTTAGATGTAAGTTTATGTATTTACTTCATAATTATTATTGTGATTTTAGTTTGTCACATGGGTAAAAGATGTTCTTCATCGGCTGCCAAACAAACTTTTTCAACCATAGAAAAAGTATACAATGATAATTTTTATTCGCATGTTTATTTTATCTCGCAAGTATTACCACTCATGAAAAAACATCACCGTGGACAAATCATAGTTGTTAATTCTTACGCCGGTCGGCAAGGATTCACATATTCTTCTATATATAGTTCAGCACGACATGCATTAGAAGGTTTCTTAGAATCAACAGCAGCAGAAGTTGCAGCACATAAAGTCTGGTGAGTTATCTTCTATATTAATCGCTATTCTGTCGGTCAGTCTGTCTGCCCACCAAGACAGAGTGCGCAAATCTTATCGAATTTGGTAGAGTTTGGTAGAGTTTGGTAGAGTCAGTTACCAACTTGGTACCCAGAGCTTTTAATTTTTTCGTGTAAATTTGTTTTCCCTGGGTACTTTAACGGTATAGATGAACGGGCGAATTCGGATTTTTCCACGGGATCACAGATTTTCGTATCTATTGTGCACGTATGTCTTTTTATGTGAGAATGTAATGTAAGAATATAAAAAATCAAAAAATGTGTTACATGGTTTTTTCTTTGTAAGAAACATTTATACATAAGTAATGTTTTCCAGTTTTGAAAATCTTAACAGTTGAGGTATAAATCTATACCTTATAGGTACTAATTTTCGCAGGTAGAAAATTTCACACGCCAAAAAAAAATGCATTTCGCTCGTCTTAATATGCGGTTATGCAAAAAAATTCGTGGCTAATAATTCTAGCGAATGTAGTGGTATCGATTTTGGCGAATTTAACTAAAATCCGCAAAAGGATGAAAATTAATAGCCGCAAAAATCTTCGAAAGCTATGTCTATGTTTCGGTCAACTTATTTTTTTACTACAAACTAGATGGATATCTACAAAGGAACTCGACAACTACCTTACATCTCATCATCGTTATTCTCGGTCTAAAGAAGAGAAATTTTGGCGAATGGACAAATATTTTTAATTTAGTGAGGGTATAATTTGGCGTGTTTCGACAAAGTCCCCCTTTCTCGCCAAATTTTCTCCACGCTATTTTTTACATGACTATTTTCGCTTTATAAGCTTGTGCGACATAGCAGACAGTCAAAACAGATCTCTTAATGCTGTTATTCATAGCCATTTCTTCTTCAATGGAGCTTTGAAAAAAGCTAGTGTTAGAATCAACTTCATTATTTAAAGCTTGAATATTTCCTTTTTGGCCTCAACTACCATAACGCATTGCGAATTTTGAGAATTACATAAACAGCGAATTGAAATCAACAAAGTTTTAAGAAACGCTTAGCTATTTCCAAGAACGTCTTAAGAACATTTTCAGGCTTTGTGTTCAGACTAAGTGTTTTATTTTAGTGTGACGATTATCGAAACTGTGTTGGAGAGTGAGGACGAGCATTTGCAGATAGGTTGTTCAAATGAACGCACAGAACTGGATAAAGAAGTGATAGAACGCATGGAAAGACAACTGAGAGAGAAAGAATTGATAAAGACTTTGAAGGCTGAAAAGTTGATAAACTGCATGCAAAGTATTATTACACATGACAACCCTTGCTTAAGGGAGTATTTGAATAAGTCTTGTAAAAAAACTGCAAAAAGCAAATTTACTGATCCTAAAGGATTGTCAAACTTATCAGAAGTGTCGAAGTTCTTTCTCAATGTTGATATAAACGAGTTTCGAGGACGTGTGTCGTGTAAAGCAAAAAATGTCGACGAAAAACAAGGTTGTGTAACAAACTTCCGCAGCAGAATCAAAGTATAATACGTAAAGTACGTACGAGGCATTTTTGACTTGTTGACCCATGGCTGTACGCTAACCATACCACAGGCGGAACTATAATTTTTTACATTTTTTTCTAGGAAAAGAAACTTATTCTTCATACCACTAAAAAGACCGTAGGGCTTTTTAGTTTTGTTTTTATTAAGACGGAACCGAAAAATTCAGGTTGTATAAAACTTAATGCGATGTGTAAATGAAATTGACTAAGTATATGTAACAACGTTGCAAACCTCGTCTCCAGGCCTTGTTTTCGGTATAAAAAAGCCCCAACAAACCATGGGGGCATGGTTTAAACGTGGATTTATAATCGCTGGACTGGAAATCACAAAATATTATTTTCATCTACATATTATTTATACATGATGATAATGTGTGACTTTTTATTGCAAACGTCATGAATGATTATTTCGTAAATATCACGAGCTACAACATCCCCGAAAACAATCCAGGAACAGTAGATGATCGTACCGAGATTGATGCAATTATTTCAAGTTTCAAAGAACATCTGAGCATAAAAAATATCAAAGCGAAATTCTTCACAAGTGCTGGCATGGACGAAATGAAATTCTGTCATGTTTCTGCAGAAAAATTAAAACTTTATATTGGTTCTTTAAAAAGTGGCAAGGCTTGTCCAGAGGGAGACATACCTGCAGATCTTCTTAAAGCTCACGCAGATGTTTTTGTTGAGCAGTTGAGTCACTGTTTTAATGACTCAGTAGATAGGTGCATCCTTCCTGAGTCTTTGAAATGTGCAGATGTCTCCACTCTACAAAGCAAAGTCTAGGGTTTACAAAGAAAATTATCGGCCAGTTAGTAAACTGCCGAACATGGCTAAGTTGTTTGAAAAAAATTTATTTGAACAGATTAGTGAGTTCATGGAGGGGAAAATGTCCCCTATTTTGTCTGGTTTCAGGAAAGGATACAGTAGCCAACATGCTCTTTTGAATCTAATGAGCTTTCTTCAAAAAAAGTTGGATTCTAAAAAGTGTTACTGCCTTGCTCATGAATCTAAGCAAGGCCTTTCACTGTATTAATCATAAGCTGCTTATTTGTAAGCTTCATGCTTATGGATTTTCTTCTAGTGCATTATGTTTTATTTGGAGCTATTTGAAGCAGCGCATTCAGAGAGTAGGTGTTAATGGGGTTTTGGTTGCTGGAAGGAAATTTTTCTGGTGTACTACAGGGGTCAATTTTTGGGCTGTTACTGTTCAACATAATTTTAAATGATTTTGTTCTTATATGACGTGAATATGCTCTGCTCTGATATTCTAGTGTGTAACTATGCTGACGATAATACTTTTTGTGCATCAGCTGAAATTTTTCACGAAGTAAAATATATGTTAGAACAACTTTTTAGGTCAGCAGCTTTATGAACTTAAATTTGAATGGAGCAATTTTATCTGCATCCAAATGTGTAAAGCTTCTTGGTATTAAATTTGACACTAGACTTACTTTTGCAGAACATATCAACACACTGTGCAAAAGAGCTAGCTGCAAATCTAATGCCCTGAAGAGCATTTCTTGGATTGCTGGTGATAAACAGAGAAGTATATTATATGCGACATTCATAGCATCTGAGTTGGATTATTGTCCTTAGTCTGGGGATTTAATAGCAGGAAATCTATTGCGAAGGTGGATAGAGTTTTAAAAAGGACAACGTCTCAATCTAAAGTGGAATCCATTTCTTTTATGGAAGGTATTCATGTGCAACATTGTAGACAATTACTGAAAGACACGAAATGGAAATTGAATCCTTCTTACATGGAAAGTGTGTTCCAGTTTAGAAATGATACTGGGTATAATTAAAGGTCATCAAGTGCTTTAGTTAGATCTAGATTAAATTCTTCAAAATATGGGCTGCAAACATTTGGATACATAGAAGCCTCCCAATTATGGAATTCTCTTCTCCAGATGAAATCGAGTCTGCAGAGTCTTTGGTTAAGTTCTGTAGAGTTTTGAGCCCATTTTTTATTTCTAATGCAAATGTCGGATCTATGCAGAATATACCTTAAGTGGGTAAATTTTGGCGAGTATTTTATTTGGCGAATGACCAAAATGGAATATTTGGCGGGGATTTAATTTGGCGAATGATAAATTTTATAAAATTTGGCGAGGATTTAATTTGGCGAATACAAAAAAATGTTTATTTTGGCGGGGATTTATTTTGGCGAATGACACAAAGAAATGAATTTTTATGTCTTGAAATGTTTTATAAAAAATAAGAATAAACGTATATAAAATATGCTACCACTTTTTTTTTTTTATCATTCCGAAGTTATCGCCCACGAAACTCAAAAATGAGAAGTTAAAAAGAAAAAAAAGATGTTTTTCGTCATAAAAAATCAACAACGCATTTAAAAAGACACTGTGCTGAACCAGAGGGCATTAATTTGATAACTTAGTTCCCAGGACTTTTGGCACTGGAACTGGCTTTGTGTTTCTACATTTTTTCTCGTCAAAACGAAAAAAATTCACGTAATTTTTTTAATACCATAATAAACCACATTTATTTTAATTTTCGATAGTGTCTTTTTAATTCCATAACAAGAAAACCTGTTGGTCTGAACACACAATCCAATCTTTTCTCGGCTAGGCAGACCTCCTCGAAAAAGGGTCGAGCACCGCGATGTAAATTGCTAGCAGTCTGGGTTTCTATGGCTAATAGATCAACCAAAATATGGTCATGAAAATCTGTCAATGCAAGAAAAAGAACTTGTACAGGAATATGAAATAGACTTCATAAGTTAAACAATTATTAATACACTAATAATAAATACAACCTTTTTTTTATTGTACCTGTATGTTATATTAAAAATAAATGAGCAGCAAAAACTTCTATTCATTCCATGCATTCTTGCATTGGGCATTATGGCCTAAATTTTAGAAATTTGTGTGGTGAAAAGGTACATATTGTAAAATAATCAATACCTTATATAAAACGACAGAAGTTAATTTCTAAATTTATAATTGTAAAGGTTATGTTCTGACCCAACTATGGACACCAGCCCAACTTTGGACGCGGGACTGGGCCGTCAAAAGCGGGTCGGTCCGTTCGCAGTTGGGATGGCCCATCTATTGACGGGCCCGGACCAACTTTGGACAAATGTATGCAAATTCGTCTTAAGTTGGTACAGGCCCAACTATTGACAAAGGAATCTCTCACAATAAAATACCATATACAAATAATATATATATATAACCTCTCATCACAATTCTGTCATCATTAGACAAAAAAAAATAATTTTATGTTTTTGTATTCCTTTCCCAGTTTCTTCTTTGTATCGTTTTAAAAGTAAAACCTTCAACAGTTCCTGGTAAGAGTAGGCATCATCACCATTTTCATACGTCAAACTTTTAATACATTTTAAATTTATGAGATTTATGGAAATCATTGAACCTCTTTATTGCTTTTTTGAGAAAGTTCATCATAAGGACGCGCAAGGACACCCTCTTGCCTCTCAAGGGCTTTACTGCTGCCACTTTTACATGCCATGTCAATATTCCGATATTAATAGCTACTTTCATATTAGCAGGTTTATTTTGGATGGCTTATGGACTTTTGCAGACCAACTTTTTGATTTATTGTGTTAGAATTGTGTAAATGACATCACTATTTTTCCTAAAAAAGATACAGTAGCAAAATATAAACAAAACAAATTCACATGACATACTTTCAACTGTAGAAAAACCCACAAATATTTAGCGTGACAGAATGAATGTGAGAGTCCCCACCTCTAGTGAAAAAAACAGACTGGGGCTTATGTTTTCTATCAAGAGAGTGCTGATACAACACTGTTGTCTTGTCACTGTTGAAACAGTTGAAAAATAAAGAAACTTACCTTCGTTTTTAGTGCCGGTTAGATCATTTTATACCACTAGTACTACCACCTGTTCTATCCAATGAATAAACACTCAAACAAATACCTGTAACAAGGAGAAAATATGTTTTTATATGTATTAAATATATGTTTTTTGTATAAAACATATATTTGATACGTTTGAATGCCGAGCGGCTTCTTCCCTCTATGTTATCGAGAGAGAGACAAACACTTGAAAAAGCACCAAAATATTTATATGACTACGAACCTTTTCCACAATGTGGGCAGAACTTATGATTGTCATCTATCTCTTTACGACAGAAGGTGCAAAACATTGTATAAGTACAAAAAACAACAACAGCAACCAAAAGTCAGTGTGTGAGCTGCACATGTGCTGCAAGTTCGATTACCCAAGTGCAATGCGCATTTTGCGCAGAAGGTATTTCGGCGGGACTTTTATTTTTGGCGTGGCTTTTTCTTTTGGCGTGGCATTCTCTTTTGGCGTGCCCTTTTCATTTGGCGTGAGTTCTTTTCTTTTTGCGTAAGTTCTTTTCTCTTTTGGCGTGAGATTTTTCTTTCGGCGTGATCTTTTTAATTTTGGCGTGAGTTCTTTTCTCTTTTGGCGTGACTTTTTCTTTTGGCGTGGCAGTTATGGGCCACCGTACAACATCGACCCCAGAACACAAAAATGAAAGATAAGGAAGAACAAACAAACTTTTAAACTAACCTCGCGATGAGTAAACATTGGCATGCTTTGTTTGAAATAACTTTTTCACGTTTAATTTTGATGAAATGAGTACAAACAATATAAAAAAGAGACACCCTTTTTCGCTTCGGTTTTCTGTTTTCGGTTAATAAGCAATTCCGTTAGATACAGCACGCGCATGCTAAACCGGGGTGAAAGGGTATTATTTTAACCATTACGGCCCCATGCAGCGTTAACATATATAAGAAATAAATCAACGTTTGTATGGTGGCTCATATCTGCCATATTTTCAAAGCAGCTGACTTAGGATTTTAGTGCGCACTAAAACTGCGCACTAGTGACTTTGCTACTGCGCACTAGAAGAAAGTACTAGTGCGCACTAAAAAATGATCTAGTGCGCACTAGAGTTTGTAGAAGAATAGAAAATATAAATTTTAATGCGCACTAACACCATTTTAGTGCGCACTAGTTAAGTTGTTACTGCGCACTAGACTCCACGCTAGTGCGCACTAGTTTTTATCCCAGTGCGCACTAAGAATACAGCCTAGTGCGCACTGGAAATATTTTTAGTGCGCACTAGCAGAATGTCTAGTGCGCAGTTAAAATATTGTTAGTGCGCACTAGACTGAACCTTTAGTGCGCACTAACATTATGACTAGTGCGCACTAGAAATATTTTTACTGCGCACTAAAATCATGTTTAGTGCGCACCAACTTATATGTTCAGTGCGCACTAAAAAATCGTTTAGTGCGCACTAGAGTAAGACTAGTGCGAACTAAATTGCGTCATCGTAAAAGTATGGTGTTTATACATTTCCCCTTTTTTCCGAGTTCTCTTTAAAGTTATAATGGTAGATCTAGCTATAGCTTTATTTAGTTTAGATGACAAATTAGATTTGAAGAAAATAATTATTTTGAAAACGAGGCTATTCTTAGAAAGCTCGGCTATATGAAGGGTTGACCGTAACTTTCAGTTCGCAATTGAGGCACTTAACGAACAGAAATATTTACGAAATTAGGCAATTTGTTCTACCTTTTGCTAATAAACTTAGGATAAGAATCATTTTTAGTATCGACCTCTTTAATTGAGTTCGACATAATTAGGAAATTCGGAAAGGTCTATCAAAAGATTATTTCAGGACAATCAATCAATCAATCAATCACTCAATTCATTATTTATAGTCGATAATGTACAATAGTAAAACATTTTAAACTTAGATATAAATAAAAATAAAATAAAATATATAATAGCCTATTAAGCTAATTAAATCGACTTTAATATTGTATATAATAAAATAAAATAAATAATAATCTTAAAATTTAAATATAGCCTAATGGGGTATACATGGAGCACAAAGACGACAAGAGCAACTTACAGATGGTAACTTCTCCATCTCTAAAGAAAATTTCTGAAGTGTGTCGGAAAGCTTTATTGATGTGGGCAGTTTATCCCACAACTGAGACGCAATGTAAGGTAAAGTTTGTAAACCGTGCTTCGTTGTAGCAAACCCTATTTCGTTGTATAATACTAGCAGATCTAAAGTTGTATATAATATTTTTAAGGGGGAAAACACTTTTCATGTATCTAGGAGACAAAACCATTGATGGACTTATAAACCTCCTTTAACAATAACTTACAGCAGTAAATATGAAAAGTATTTTCCTGATCTGCATTTCTAGAAAAGCATCGAGTCCTGGTGAAAACACGGTTGATTTGGAGAGAGAGGATCTACTTGAAAAACCCCAAATCAGAGGACAATAGTTAAAATTGCTATCAATAAAAGCATTTTTTAAAAGTTCTAGTTTAAAAGTCGACATAAAATGTGTCATTCGTGATAAAGCATTAATCTTGGCATTAGCTCTTTTACATAGTTTATTAACATGATCGACGTAAGTGAGTTTATTGTCAAAATTAATGCCTAAGAGAGTTACAGAGTTGCTTTTCTCTCAATTCAAACATTACTCAAATTTAAATAAATATCTGGTAGGTTGAGTGGTTTTTCCAAAAATAATGAACTTGCACTTTGGACGCATTCAGTTGTAGTCCATTACTTGAAAACCATTCAAGTGTCTCTAAATAACGCATTTTCTAAACGATTTTTAACCTCAGATACATTATCATCAGAAGTAAAAAAGGGAGTTTATCATCAGCATAATTGCAGATATCAACTTCCTTATCATTAAAAAGAAGCATAAAATCATTAAATAAATGTTAAAACAAGGAGGTCCTAGAATGAGCCCTGAGGTACACCACTAAAATCTTCATCCACATACTAAAAAATCCATTCACACCGACCCTTGGTACCGCTCACTCAGATAGCTTTTTAAAAAGGAGAGAGCACTAAGTGGAAAACCGTATGCATGAAGCTTAGCCTAAAAGGCAATTCGTGGTTTACACAGTCAAAGGCTTTACTTAAATCCATTAGTAAACTTCCTACAACCTTTCCTTTATCCAATGTGCCACATTTTAACCATGCGTAAAAGAGCATGTTGACGCCTATAGCCTTTTCTAACCCAGACAATAAAGGGGATAACTTATGTGTCATAAATGTGTGGATCTGATCAAACATGATCTTTTCAAAAACCTTAGACATAGCTGGAAGTTTACTTATTAGGTCTGTAATTAAGCTTAGATGCTTTGTCAGCACTTTTATATATTGGGTGTTACATCAGCACATTTCAACTGTTCTGGAAACTGATTTCTTCTATAGATCTAGTCAACGTCTGTGTTAGTTTTTCTGCATAAATGTCTGAAAATTGTTTCAATATCTTTGATGGTATATCGCCTTCTGGTGTCGCTTTGTTATCTTTTAACTGATGTATATACTTGCCATGACATTTGTTTCAACACTGTGGCAATTCATTTTTATTCAGATGTCGGACAGTTCATCTTGATTGATATAATACTCGGATGGTTTCATACTTGGTAATGATACTTTTAATTTCATTATGTGAAACATGTACGGACGAATTCTGCGGGATATTACTTATATTTAACGTAGACGTAATGTGATATGTTTTAAACGAATATATTGCGCACGTTCGTTTGCCGCTACACCACGGGAGTGTCAATTAATTATGCGCATGTGCGGAATTACAGATTACATCATCTTGTTTTTTTGCATGATAACGCTAGCTAGGGTCACACTACCACCCATTATATTTAAGCTGCAAAACTACATTTAAAATAAAACTGGGCATTTTAAACATTATTTTTTCATGGAAAGAGTGACCAAGGTACTTAAAATTGACCTTTGATACATTTCGATATGTAAACAAACACTTAAAAAAAGCGGGAAACTTTCGATGTACTGTTTACGAAATTTGAGCTACTTTGAATCATTATATCTATAAAAATAAAATTTTTGGCGACTTATAAATTAATGTAAAACATTCTACGGACCTTACTTTATTTCTACAGACCTTACTTTAACCCCTACCACTTTTTTGTATCACATTTTTTGAAGACTTTTTATATCATGGTTTTCTCTTTAAATTTATCCAATATGGCTGAATGTCACTCTGAGAAAATAAACAGACTTTGCAGATTTTGTGGACAATTGCTATCAAAGGACACAGTTTTAGTATGTTTGGTAAAGTCAGTACGGATCATTAGACAAAAAAATTGTTTTGTTAACCGGTTAATTTTTACATTTTGTGCATATTTTTGCGGGAGAGGATGGTATGCAACCGAATAAATGATTTTTCAAAGTTTAACTTTTGTTTTTTACTGTTTTGTGTTTGTTTAAGTTTGGCTTTTTGATATTGTTCAAGTTGTATTGTTGATAAGCATTTAGGGAAAAGACAATATTTAAAATGCATAAACAACTTATTTTCATAGATCTGTGCTTACTGTTGCAAGCCTTTCTTTTCGACACTTCAGATTAAATATTGAAAGTTTTCAACATAATCACATAATAAGATGTATACATATTTGAGATGTTTATTTCTGACATTATTATTATTGTTGTCGTAACTGTCTGGGTTGTGACTGTCAATGTTGTCACTTTCTACCAACTAGATTTTACACCTTGCACGCCGTTGTTTTTCATATTTTGTCTGAAGTTTTGTTGGGAGGATTTCATGCGATTTGACATTTGATATTTTGTGTTAGATTTTAAGAACTTTTTTGTTAAATTATGACTTACTTTCTTTTTATGCATTTTCAGATTATTTTTTTTGGTAAAAGGCAGTATTCAATATACTGAAATATTTGCTGATGTCATCAAAATTCAAATGACAGAATTTTCAATTGTTTTTAAGTGGATTTTAATTTAATCTATATAATAATACGCCAGTTCTGTCTGTCTGTGACTTTTGCAAAGTGGATTATATTCTTCACTATTTTCTTTGATAAAGTCTGTAAAACATCGTCCATAAAATTGTTCTGTAATTTACCAAACTTTGACCTTAAAGCAATATTGACGTCAAAGGAAAGTATATTAAGATTAGTGAAGCCATTGCATTGCACTTTTAAATTTAAGGCTAAATAACTTGGAAACGGGTGGAAATAACTGACGTCATCTCCTGCATGGGTAACTAGGGGCTACCTGGGACCAATTTGGGTAAGTTTTCCAAACCTGGGTCACCGAATCCGTTTCGGAATGGACGGGTTAATGACGTCATCAAAAATCCTTTAAACCCTAATATCTCTGCATCCGTTTGTCAAAAGTACACGATCTTATACATTTTCTTGATCAGCGTTTCAAGATCTATACGATGAAGGCAACAAGCATACAAATTTCTGAAAAAAAAATTTTTGTGTTCTGACAGGTCTCTGCTGACGTCAGCAAAATTTAAATGACGGTTGTTTTTCTCTGTTATCCTGCCTAAGTGG
>JASGCC010003670.1:0-23012 GCA_030067915.1 Hydractinia echinata | reverse complement strand
AGAGAGAAGATGAGGCAATTAGATAGTCAGAAAGTTTGAATAAATAAAGATGCCAAAAACTCAATTCCCCTAAAATTTACCCTTAAGAAATATGTTTTGCAAAGATTTCTGAAAACTTCTTGTCTTGGGTGTCTTTATTAAAGGGTAAGCAAAACATGTTCTGTTTATGTCTCTCCTATAATAATATGCTAACTATGTGTATGTATGCAACAGGCACCGTGGACAATATTTTAAGATCGAATAATTTGGTAATGGTTAAAATAACTGACATCTCCTTCTGCAGTGTAACGAGGGGCTACCTAGGACTAAAACTGGGCTAATTCCCATGGTTAAAAATCAGGTAGTTAGCATAAGCTACTTGTTTTGTAACCAACCAATTGATGATGTCATCAAAAGAAACTTTGAAAGTCAATATATCTGTATCCGTTTGTCAATAGGACATTGATCCTATACATTTTCTTGATCAGTGTACGTTTAAAGCTCTAAACAATAGAACCAATTGTTATGCAAACTCAAAAAAATATTTAAACATAGATGAGCTTGCGCTGCCATCATCAACTTTTTGAAATCAATTATTTCTATTTTTAGACTACCTAATTGAATTTTGATAATATGCCAGCAATAGTGCAAAAGGATTAAATTTCGAAAAAAAGCTTTTGTGTTAGGGAAGGTTATTTATTTGGTTATTAAAGGTTATTGTCATCAAGATTAATTCTGTTTGCCTCCCTAATCAAGTGGATATTTCACTGCCAGTCAACTAAGTTTTACATCATTTAGGTAGACATTGATTACTCACTAGCAGGATTAAATATATTTTTGACACCTCGCCAACTCCATCTTCTTGTTGATGCTGTTTCTGCTATCCCAGAAGGTATAGTTTGTTGTCTTAACTCAACCTCTTTCTAATCATTTTTTTGTAACATTTATTTAATATCAATCTTCAATAAATTTTACTTGTGTGTGTGTGTTATAAAGTAGGGTAATGCTAGTTTCAAGGAAGAAACTTTTGATTTCTTGTGAAAGTTTTTGCAAAGAATAAAAACTCTGAAATGATGTTTTTTGCATTTTCTCTAATTGTGTGTGCAATTTCATGACATACAAAACACCACCCTTTTTTGATTTCATGAATTTTGCTCTTGCTAAACTTCTCTGTCTATGAAAATTTTTCCTTTTATAATAATTTAAAAAAAAATACTTTTCCTTGATAGGACCACCCCAGGGAGAAGTCTCAGATTCAGCAGGTTCTTCACGTAGAACAAGAATGCGCGAAATGAATCTGAAGATTATATGAAGGTTGAAGAATCATTACAAAGTCAATTTCATGGAGCGGAAACGCAGAACTGGAAGCAAGCGCTGAACAGTTTGCAGTCTGATGTCACCACCACAAAACAGTTTAGCAAATCACTCTACTGCAAGCGAGGAAGAATTCTTTTCCATGTCAGAGTTCCTTTACCAGCTTTAGGGCAACCAACACTATTAAATGCTGTAAAACAACATAATCTTTCATTTAATGTCAACGACCCAAATTCGTTCTCACCTACTTCACCACGATCTACATTAAGTAACATTAGTTTGGGTGGAAGCAGCAGCTCTTTGAGCACAAAAGGTGAGAAATTTGTAAGATAATGTAGACAATGGTAACTTTATGTGGTTATAATAAATTTGAACATCGATTGATTATATACTTGTAACGATAGCTATTCAGATAATGTAAAGGCACCAAGTGAGTATCTATAATGTTGATGTAGCATAAATTGATAATAAAAAAGTTTAATTCCAATGGCTGTTTTAAAATGTTATCTTATTTCTGTATGATTCTTTTCTATTCTTATTCTTTATTTTAAACTTTACTAGGGACATTAACAGAAAGAGCAAGTACTGTATTCCGTGCATCTTCAGTGGGATCATCAGGTATGTAACAGAGAGTAACAGTAGTTATTAAAAATATTTTTAATCTACAAAATCGCTCAAGGCTTCTTGTTTATCATTATTATTAAAATGAGTGCATCCCTTAATTGAACACTTAGAAAGACATAGCGACATAGAGAACAGTTCATATCCAGGTCAGGCAACAACTACGCTACCTTTAGGGTGTTTTTCTTAAGAATTCCATGTTCTCATCTCTTGAAGTCTGTTTTTCAATGCAGTCAATATTGAGAAAATTGAAAAAGGATATTGGTTGAAACATTAGGGTATAAAGCAGGAGTCAGGGGATAACTTGTTCTGGTGCTTCGGAGGTGACTTCAAGTTGTTTCTGCTGATTAGTGTTTTACAGCCATGCCAGTTTAAAATCATATCATATTCAATTATACATCAAGAGCTGGCAAATTTGAATGAAATGTTTGTGGAAATTATAGACTTTAAAATTTCACTATTCTCAATTAAGTTTTTGTTTGCTTGTTTGTTGTAGTTTTTTTATTATTTTCTCAAATTTCATGAAAAAGATATTCACTTCCACGTAGTCATAATGATTTTTGCTAAAATTCATCAGGCTCAAGGTTCACACATGGTTTCTCTTCACCCCTACCAATGTTGGTCTGGCAGGAATTAGCACATTGGATGATTCCATGGACACAACACATGTTAAATTAAGATCCAGCAATATAGTTTTCATACTCCTTCACCGTGATCCTTTAATATCCAAGCATGAAGTCAGTGACAGCTCCATGGAATATTGTTTGGAAGAAATGTCCTCATTGTTTTTTTCACATATGGAAAAGTTTACTATGCACAGTTTGTTTGGGTTAAGTGGAGAGGATTTCCGTGACAGTTTGCTTACAACATGTTGTTATGATCATATCAGGTTTGTCTTCTTTTTCATTGTCTACATTTTTATTATTATTGTGTTTAATCAAAAAAGAAATGTCACCGGCATATATATTTTGTTACAGATAAAAAAGTCTCAGTGATCATTTGAAACAACATCTATTTTAAACTTTTTTCCGAATGCTATCTTCAGCTCTGATAAAGAGGCATAGTTTTGTTTATAACTGTGTCCAGTAATCTCTAATACAGCTCTCAGTATTTTGCTTATTACCCTATTTAGAATTCTAGCCTCTGCAGTTACATTGGAGATGGAACAAAAAATTATATCAGGCTCAAAATCTCTAACGACTGACATGATTGTAGGGAAACTTGCTGTTGATGAAAATCTGTATGACACAGTCAATAAAATTGAGAAAAAGACAAAGATACCCTATTCCCAAACTAAAGTATGTCATGTTAAAAATGTTTCAATATACTTCTCATATTTTTTCACACAGTAAAATCTCTGGGCATGGAACCACATGATTTATATGATAAGCCATATTACAGTCTGTTTATCATTCACATTAAAGAATTACGTTTTAATCCTGGTCCGTTATTAAAGAAAGAAAGACTTTTGTGATGATCAGAATTTGTAGCTTCACGATAAATTAATAAAATAATTTCTGCAGAATTTATTATCACAATTTCATTTTGAAATTTCAATAATTCTACACACATAAATGTCCTGCAAAGTTTTCTTCTGCAATTGTAGTTACTTCAGTTCAAGTTACAAGAAGATTCTCCCTTATATCCTGGTATGTTTGGTGCAAGTTTGTCGCCCTGTGTGAAAGTGAAGATGTTTAAGACCCAAAGAGCTGGTTCAGCAGTGAGTGATTTCTATGTTTAATTTAACACAGTACTACCTGTCCTTTACTTAAAGAGATGGATTATGGCAAAATTTCATAAAGATATGTTTTTATTCAAAGAAAAGGAGTTGAATCTAAGGTTGTTAACCAAGAAGTGCAAAATCATTTTCTTAATTCCACTTCCATTAAAGTGGAAACCTTCATAAATGCTGTTTTCTTTTGATTTCGATATTTTTAAGTTCAAATAATATAACTCTTTTTCAGGGAGTTCAGTCAAGGTCAACATTGCCACCAAAATCCTCTGTGACAGTTGAATTGGGTGTTTTAGATGCAGAAATTGATTTGACAATGGTAGATCGTGTTGTTGCCTTATTGCAACCTGGTCCGTTGTACAAAATGAATAATACAAAACACACCAACATAAATAACATGTATGCTTCGTTGGCTACTGGTCACTCGGCTGTAGGTTTTTTGTTAAGAATATGTTGTTTTCTTGTAGTGTTTTATATCATGAGTATACATTTTGTTTCACACAGTATCTGATCAACGTTAACTGTAATGCGTGTCTTTCAAAATTCAAAATAAAAAGGATTTGTATTTTAGAATCAACAAACAGCTTTTCGACAAGTAATGGATGACAGCCCTATGATAGGAGAATATAAAACAGATTTTTCTGTTCAGTGTTTAGATGCTACCTTGCTAATAAGGTAAGAAATAAAGTTATTTAGCCTGATAACTATCAAAACTAAGAAATAGAACTTCCTAATGTGGCTATAATTAGTTCGAATTATTTGTTGTTGTTTTTGGCAAGTAAAGTTAAGTATTCTGAATTTTCATCTTTGAACCAGAAGTACAATAAGTTCACAGTATTTCAAGGCCAACTCTCAGTTGTTTTTTGTTTTCTTGGTTCAGATTCCCAGTTCCAGACCTTCGACCCTCCAGTGATATCAACAAGAGGCCATGGTGGCATAAAGCTGTGCACAAGGAGAATTTAAAAGTTGACATTTCCTCTTTCGAGTTGAAAACCTCACTACATGCAATTCAAACCTCATTTACTTATGATATAACTTTTAAAAAAGCAAAAGGTGAGCAACCGTATTTTTTTTTATAATTGCACACTTCAGGGTTGTATATTCCAAATTTGTGTTTCCACATGTAAAATCTAAGTGTCGTTATCTTCTCAACCTATATACCTAGCCAGATAATATCAACCATGATACAATTATTTGAATCGATTTTTATCTATTAATGTCTACCTTGTGCAAATACTCACACATTTACCATTATCCCTTGTTTAAAAACAGAAGAGAATTAGGACTAAAATGTCAGGGAAAACAAATTCTTTTATTAGGTCTCCTTTGCCTTGCATAGTGCCAGTATGGTTTTATGTAATGGGCCTCTCCTCATCGAAATTATGGGTAATCAAATCAAATGGTTCGAATAGTTTGAGAAATTTAACCTTTCATTCTGAGCAACATATTCTTGGATACCTATATATACCATAGACTTTACCAAAAAACAGCTAGAATAACATTTTCTCCTGTAATTTTTTTTAGCATTCTTTCTGGCGCAAGGTAATTATTATCATTTATTTGACATTGGTATGGAGGACGGAGACAAAAATTCAATGGGTATTGACATGCCAAGGTACATGTATTCCTCTGTTCTTTAGTTACTTAATTATGCCAATACAAGAATGATTTCCCTAAGCTTGCCTTACAATATATGTGAGTAGTAGCCACACTACATGCATAAACTGGTAGATATTAACGCATTTAGAATACTAATCACTTCCTGTCAGCCAGTCAATTCAGTGTTTGAAAACGACATGTCGAATGATTCATCGCCTGACTCCATTGAAAGTGAATATCCATGGATGAAAAGCGAACCGTCACCGTTTGCAACACAACAAACAATGTATGAAAATGAAGAGGTGACGTAATCTTTAAAAAAAATTTATTACCTTCTTCAAGCTTATGGTTGCTTATGATATAAATGAAGGTTATCTCTTTCTGGTTTTGTCCTAAATGTCCAAAAATAGGTCCTAGAATTTTGCAGTTGGACAGAACGATTCGTAATCATCCAGCAATTAATTGGTTTTAAAAAATTTTGTTTGAAAAAAAAACAGAAGTCAAAATCATGTAGTATTTTCCAATTCCGGATATTTTTTTGTTGTATATCATAGTTGATTATTCCTAGATGGTGTTACCAGGATCAGTAGCAGAGATGAATGCTTTTCAAGAATTTGCAACAATGAACTCAAAATATTCTATCAACTGTTATGTTCCATATGTTCAAATGAACTTGCACACTAATGACATTTTTGAGCTTGTTTACAACAGGTAAAAGTTTTGATTTTAACCATACTTTTAAGGATACATGGAAGGATTAAATCGCTTTTTTGTCACATTTTTGATTTTTATATCATTGGAAAGCTTATAATTCATAGAATATTTATTTAAGATAAAAAGTATAAATTTCTGGACAGGAAAAGAATGGAAAAGGGAAAATATAAATCTAAAAAGTACAAGCTTTTATTACTATGGAAACAAAACTAAAATATTAATGCTCTGGACATGCTGAGACTCTAAGGGTGTCTGGCTTTTCCCCGAAAAATGAATTCTCAAGATATTATAGCATTGTAAAGGTAGAAAAGTACAACAGAGAAACATTAAAAGCAACGTTTCAGTATAAATTCAGAACTAGACCTAAAAAGGCAAAACAGAGTACTTCAGTGGAGCAGATTTGAATAGTGTGATTTTTTGGGATAAGCTTTAAACGCCTGTACCTTTGTGATATGAGAGTCAGCAACTTGAAAGTGTTCGATAATTTTGTTTTGCAGTTTAGCAAATTTAGCAAGTATATTCTCATAACATGGGTAATATGTGTTTTAAAGCAACAGTTTTTCCATAGATGAAAGTAAATTTTGCTTCCATTCACTTATATATGAGCAAAAAATAATATTTAGAAAAACACTTCAAATTTATAATTTGTGCTGATTTTAAATTTAGGTTTTTCGGAGACCTAATGATGTGGGAATCACTTGCTCCATCCCCTGTTGACTTTAATACTAAACAAATGAATCCATATGAAAGCGTACATATCAATCTAGCTAGCCATATTGGCCAACTTGACAATGGTGGCGATAAATTTTTTATGTGTCGTTCAGCAATACGAGATGGTACACAAATTTTTAACTCCTGTATTAAATGAGACATGAAGGATAAATAACTTCCTTTTCATAGTAATCATGAGAGTAATTTATTTTTAGCTTTTGATTCTCATTCAAATGACACAAGTTTCTTTTCTGCTGATTACACAGACAGTCCACAAAGACAGCATGAACAAACGAATCTGTGTTTTTCTTTACACATTGATAAAGGAGAAATTGCGTTGTTTCCTCCTGCGAAGGTATATCATTTTGTTTGTTATTTTTAATGTTAAATTTTATTTAAAATATACATAGTAAGACACATTTAATGCCTTAATTTCTGAATTTTCGTGGCCTTTTAATGTATATGTAAAAAAGCATGAAAGTTAAGACGTGTCCTCTTTGCGCAGATGTGTGTAAATATTGTTGATCTGAGAATTTAATCTATATTATGAATAGTAGCTTTAAACATGAATTAATTAAAATTAATTCATGTTAATCTAGTATTTTTTAATTATGACAAAACAGGTCAATCTCCAACCATTTGGTCATGTTAGCCATGTAGCCTCGGGAAGAGTTGGTTAGAATTGCAGGTTATTCTAGTATGATTTTGTAAACATCTGTGCAAAGTTTGTGCAAATCAGGATGGGTGTGTAGACTAATTTGCAAACATAGAGGTGTGGATAAAGGGTACAAAATTAACGAAATTAACATCATTGTTGCTAACTTAGAGAAATATTTTGTAGGATTCATCCTCTGATATGTCTTCATCTACTCCAACCGATACATCTTGCACCAATGTTAATGCGATAAAAGAAGTTGGACATGTTGTGTTGAACGTGAAAAATGGCCACTTCTTTATGGCCTCTGGTTATAAAGGCCAATCAAATACAGACTTTATGGAATTATACTCGAATGAAGTTGAGCTATTTCATAGTAACTATGTTAACGACTCGATTGATATAAATATTATGGCAGATGCATTGAATACTAGTGTCTTATTAAACACAATACATCCTTCTGATGATAACGTAAGATCAAAATGTAAAGGGGCTATGGATGTTGGGACAGAAAACCTAGCCATGTTGTCACTGGCTATGAAAAGTACGTCACAACCCTCTTCTAAAACTAAGGTAGGTTTTGATAAATTTCAGTAGTGTGAAACAGTTGTGAAAACCAAGAAGCATAAATATTTATCTGGTTTTTAGGACAATAAATTAGCAGTAGCTCTTCGAGGTGGTACTCTAAACCATGTGATTAAGCCTTCGGGACAAAGTTGGCTGTTACAGGTGAAATTTTTAAGTTATTTTCTTTAGTTACCTAATTTGTTTTAATTTACTAATAACCCTGACTCATGATGACGTACAATCAACTCTCTAATTAATGAATACTCTTAAAAGTGGAAACCTCTATTTAATGGACAAAAAGTGGATTGCACCAGCAAAACCATGGTCAAATGCTTATAGAAGACTCTAAATAGTGGACAGAAATTGTGGTAAAAGTTTTCGTGGTGCGAAAGTAACCTTGCTACTGAAAATTCTTTCTAGCTAGCAGATAGGGAAGAAAATACAATTGTTTTATCTTAAACATTTATATTTCATGTGACTTGATGTATCAACATCGCACTACTTTTATCATCCACTTTTTTCAAATTAAATCTTTTCTCCCCCTAAACTAAGCTAAATTGACCATGGGCTAAAGCTTCTAGAAGCCCGTTTTCTGTCGAATTGAAGTGAGGAAATATGAATCTCCTCCAAATAGTAGATACATCTAATTAGCAGACAAAAAATGATTGCACCAAAGGTGTCTGCTAATTAGAGAGTCGACTGTATATTATTACCATCACTGCCACCGTCACCAGTTACAGCCACAATGTGTATGATGCTGCATTATATTTTGGAGATGCCTGCTCTCTCACCTCTTCATCCTTAAAAACAAAACACACGAAAAAAATCCATTGTGACAATTAGTTTTAATGAAATAGTAATCCCCTTAAGTGATCGTTTGTTAATGAAAGTTAATGAAGGAAGCCTGTTTTCTTGTAGCTGATTAATTTTATGAGCATCGAAGACTACCCTATCCTTGGATACACATTTCCATCTACTATCACCGGACTGCATTTGCATTTATGGGGGTGTGCGGTTGATTACAGGTAGCTATTTTCTTCTTCCTAAACCCACCATGTAAATGGAAACAACAGTTGCAAAAAACCGCTAATGTTCCAAATGTCAATCGAAATTTACAATAACTTTTTTAGACCCATCAATATTCCTGTACATTCATTGCTGACAGTTGAAATGTTCAGTTTGTCCAGCAACTTGATACCAATGTCAAAAACATCTATACTAAGGTAAGAGATGTGATACATTTTATTTTGTTTTTCCCTTTGGCACGCAGCTTTGCAAAATATGTCTGTTTCTTGTAACCCGCACATAAAAATATCTAAACAACCTGCTGGTGATAATATTTTACGTAAAAAATGTGAATGTGAATGACAATAACAATTGGACAAAAGTATGATGTTAAAACATTATTAAATTTGTTTTTTTTAATATTTTTGCTGTTTGAAAACAATTATTTTTAAACAGTCGACTAAATTCTACCATTTTTACACCCAAGAGTGCGTTGGATAATGTGCATCTGGCAGTTGCACCGGAAAGAACATAATTAATTCTTAATTCTTAATTCTTAACGACGGCCTTATTGGCCTAAAAATGTTAAAAAGGGGACACTAGATTTTTTAACTAGACAAGAGCAAAGAGGGCAAGCATTTTCCAAGAGGGCTGCTTTTTAGTAGTTTTCATTTGATAATGCACTTTGATGTTACCGGAAGAGAGGAGATAATTACGACATTTCATTTTTTCTTTCTTTAAAATTGAAAAGTTATCCCATCTTTGTCATCACTTAGTTCTCATTGTGTTTTCAGATTTCTGATAGAAGACTCCACATTCTATATATGTGACAAAATAACTGATGACGTTAACACGTCCAGCTACATTCCTGTCATGGATATGGCAATGTTTGAGTTGACACTAAAGCTTACGGATGGGTTGGACACCCGTCAACCTGTCTTTGATCTTGCCATGTCGAATAATATGTTGAACATTCGAACGTGTTCGGATTCGTGCGTTGCATTAATGAAACTGATCAAATATTTCGCTTCTGATGGTGATTTACAACTGGATGGCTGTGTGTCAGATACAACCTCAGAAGGAGATGCGGTACGCGTTTGTAATTTGCTATAACGTTGTTTTTTTTGCATGCGCCTTATTAGGAAGTTAGACAGACGTATGGTTGCCCTCTCAAGTATGCATATCAAAATATTGTCCCAGAACTTAAAGCTGCACTAACTTTGATGTTTTAGTATTTTTTTTATTTTCACGTTGTTTAGATCCGCGTCTGGGTAGTAACTTAATCTGTTAAATATCTCCAACGATTATTGATCCAGTCCAGGGACTTTGTTTCTGGTTTGCAAAATATTTACATATGAGGTTGATTCTTAGCAGTTTGGTGCAGAGTGCATTTGCGATTTAAGTTGATAAAAGCAAAAAATTTCGCATATAAAACTATAAATCAAAAATTAAAGAGTAAGAAATCGCCCTCTACACCAGAAAATATAATAGTAAGACACTTCAGTCTAAAAATATATTCGATTAGTTCTTACGGATTTTTAACTGTAATTATAATTGGTACAGTTTTCTTTGACAAGTTATGTCAATTTCATTCGAAAGTGAAAAAGGCGCGAAAAATTAAAAAAGACATAAAAACAATAGACAAGTTACAAGTAATTAACATTCAGTCGTTCGATTGGATAATGCATTAATGTCAGTTGAATTCGTTATGCTCAAGTGCTCATATGAAACGAATACACATAAAGAAGTAAATGTAAAATGAAAACTTTTCTCTTTGCTGTTTTAGCTTTCTATGAGCAGAACAATTTCATTTATGAATAAATTTGCACTCTATAAAGGGTGTCGTTTTAAGAATAACCATTCTATAACTATTCTATTTAAAAAAATATATATGTTATTTTTTTCATATTGAATATTAAAAACAACGAGTGTAAATTCTGTTGTTTCTTTTACTGTTGTATTTTTCATGTGTAGGAATTAGATACAACTTTACCTTCAACACCAGTTATTGATGGCCAGACAATGGATTCAAATCATATTGATGTACTGATGGCAGACGCTATGCTAGATGACAACGATGACAAGGTAAGATGCTTGCTATATCAATATGGTGCTACTTCTTAATATTTCTAACTAAGGACACAGTTTGTATGCATTACACGCTACTTATTTTCTGTAACGATTCCTGGAAGTCTTAAGGAAATAGTCAGGAAGAAATGTGCACCAAAAAAGCAGTTTGTGCAATTTGAGGGACAACGAAATGTTAATAAATTGCAAAACAAATTGCAAAATAAAATACAGTTTACTTTAGAGAAGATGGCAAAGTTCTCACTTAAGTCGATGTTGGCCGTCCTTTGGTCTTTTTGCACCTAAATGCGCAATTTTACGAATTTTGATATTGTTGCTGAAGTCTAATGTATTTTTGCGAGCTTTTCAGTGATGTAATTGGTTATTTTAAAAATTGGAAAAGTAGCCTCAAATAGCATTACCAATAACATATATGATAGCAAATAAAAATTTTAACCATTAACTATGAAAAGACTATTTAAAGAGAATTACTTCAACTTCAGGGTTTCCAATTTTTCTCCAATAGAATGACAAAGAATGCATGTGCATATATTTTTAGGATTTTGCAATTTTCACTTTTCATGCCTATACATGATTTTTTTTTTCAAGTAATTTCTTCTGGTTAGCGATTTAACAATGCACCAGCTTTCACATGCAAGATATTCAATTTTAAAGTATGGTGCAGCGCAGTAAAGTTGAATCAGCTGTGATAACCTTCAAGTTGGTTTTTATTTAACTTAGGTTGATGGTAAATTTGAAGGTACACTGATTGATGAATGTTTTGATGATATTGAAGAAGATGATCCATCCAGTAGCGATGAGTATTGCTTCTTGGATAACGACACACCAAAACAAGTAAGCTAAGCTATCTTTGGAAGTTTTTGATTTGTTTTTTATGTGGACACATAATCAAAATTTTGACGTAAATTTCTGACGTTGTTGCCAAGATACAGTTTGACAAAGGAGCAAAGGGTATTATCGTCATATTTTCATATGGTCAGATTGCTTCCCCCCAAATCGAGGCCGAGCTTCTTCCGTCCTTTTTTAATACGGCTTCTTCGCGAGAGTTTATGTGAGAGAAATGCGAAAAGTTCGCTAAAGCTTCTGAACTTAGGTAATTGTGAAGTTGTGCATAAAAATGAGTTTTATATAACTTATCACTTTCTTTTGTAGAATTCGGATAAGCATGACCCTATTGTTCGAATGCTGACTGACAAAAAAATAAACATTATTGATGGTTATTTCCAGATACCGGTACATTGTATTTTCATTTTTATTAAAGTAAAACTCCATACAACACTAGTTTCTTCTCAATCTTAAATTCTCAATTATTGGTTCCTAGATATTATAAAAGTCACGGTTTTTCGGTATTTTTACCTCAAGAATTAACAAAAATTCAAATGCGTAAACACGTTGGAGACATGTTGAGCTATATTGAGTTATATTCCATGTTACTACGTCATCAGTCTGTTGTTTTAGCTGGGTAAACAAGATCTGTTAGGTTCTCCTGACGACTATCCCCCTGCTGTGTGCAGATACACGATTCGTGAAATGTCACTAGTGTGGCAGATGTATGGTGGAAATGACTTTCAAACAACGAGATCAAGAAGAACTAGGTAAGATTTAAGTGTGGGAAGCTCAATGGTTAGAGAACTCGCGTTATATTCTACAAGTTCCGATCCCCTAAAACGGATGTGTGGTTAGAACCGTAGAAGATTTCTGTAGAAAGGAAGCTTCGCACATTGTACATTCCCGTTAATTATCACTCTAGAAAACAACAGGCATGGTGTAGTATCCCTTTAGATTACCAAGGACAGCCACCAATTACACAGCACCCACCAACACCACTAAGTTGATTGCTTTGAATAATTTTAAATTTTATTTATGATTATGTCATAGACGCGCTTTCCATACTTCCATACTGCCCGGCGCCGTATTTTCTTTCTTATCTTTACGTCATGTTTTAGCTCAACATCAAGCCCTACAATCTCTTCATCTCGCAAGTCTTCTTTAAGTTCACAACGAGCGACGTCTCCAAGCAAAGGGGACACGAAATATAAAGTGCACAGAGTAAAGGGCGGTGTGAACCGTGATGTTAATACGTTGATGGAACTTCAGATGAACAAGGTATGTACATCGCCATGTTATGTGTGTGAGAACATTTAGAAAAAGGACGGAATAATCCAGTGAACTCATTGTAATCGATAAGTAGATTATACGCGGTATCGCAGATAGTTAGGGCGTTTCCTTGCAAAAGAAAAGGTGTTTTGTATTCCCATACTCACACCGGAGAAGAGAGAAATAAACATTTTGCGGATGGGGAAAACTTTTCGAGAATGCTTAGCAACGTTTTTTTCTCACGCAATTTATCTCAAGTTGATCATTCAAAGGCAGAAACCTTCGCGAAAATAGGACGGCTACCAATTTGCGTAGCAGTATCACCATCATGCCAACTTTCTTTCCACGAAATTGTTTGCATCAAATCCTTTTTTTCATACCTTTGTTTCTAGATACGATTTCAACACGAAGTATACCCGGAAAATAGCAAACAAGTTTATCGAGACGTCCTTCTAATTTACGACCTTGAAATACGTGACCGGTTGGTGTCTTCACAACTCAACAAGTTCCTTTATTGCTTTTCGTCGGAAAATCTACCGAAACAGTCGAGCGCTAATATGGTACGGGTGGCTTTGAATTTTATCCAGTACTCATTGATCTATCTATTTTAAGACTATCTTATTCTACCTAGGTGACCATAAAGCTACTGGTTAGTAAGCCTGAAGACGAGGCTCGCTCTGAAGAAGCATCGTTACGAGTTTCGCTACAACCTTTACGACTAAATGTTGATCAGGTGAGACTTTTGCAAGCAAAAAGTTTGACAAGTTTTTACACGCGGAAAAAACGATCACTACTCATTAGTTTAATGTCATTTTCTATGTAGCCTTTTAAAAAAGGAAGTATATTTCTTCTCGCTCCAGTTTTTTTGAAGAAATAAAAAAAATCTTACTATTTATTCGATTAAAGGTTTCTTTTTAGTTTACCATCTGAGCATGCCAAAAGATCTACCGTGGATTAACCGTAAAATTGTGAATAAACTCCTTGGCACTTCTAACTTTTTGCTTGAGCTCAAAGGGGTGATTATTGGTGAGCGGGCGTTCTTTACAAAAATGACTATTTCGCTGAAATAACAAAAAGACAACCGTAAACACAAGCACCGCTCTTTATTCGAAATGGAAAAAAAAATAAAGATTGTATCTTTTTTACGAGTTGAGGAGAATGCGTTTATTTTAACGTTAATTTAGACGAGTTTATTTAAGAGTGTTTGTTTGAGCATGGGTGTTTATTGGCGTGGAATGATTGTCATCAAAGGGGCACGTTCATTTAATCCCACTACTAGTGCGGACATTACGTAAGCGCATGCGTGGATTTCCGTTCAACAAACTTTGATATTTCAGCTACGGTAATCGATGTTATCAGTTAAATGCCCTGGAAGTGTTGGAAAAACATTTTACAACTTTTAGGGCGCTTACACAATTTTTATAAGAACAAAAGTATATAGAGGTCAGAGGTCCAAAACTTTAGAACATGCTAATAAACGAACTTCAAAAATTTAAAGTTAAGAACAATTTATGAACATTTTGAGGCTTTAAATTAAAGAAAGTTGAGAGCATTTGAAGGCTCCTAAAAACGTGAATTAGGATGTGCGCTTATTAAAAAATCAAGAACACTGCTTTGTGCCTTAATTTCCGTAACTCTGTAAATGAGCTCAAAAGCCTGCATATAAACTGGAAGGTTGAGCTTTTATATTTTTCTCTGCTATGTGCGCAGAGGTCAAACAATGTAATCCTTTTTTCAATCTTTTATTATTTTTGCATTTTAGGAGTCATTGTTTTTCCTTAAAGACTTTTTCGCCGAGATATCCGGAAGTAAACCGACTCCAAAACCGGTAAATCCGGATCTTTCCACGTGTTTATCTTCATCCCCTGGTAGAGAGCCTTTCCAGACTATCTCCGATTCTCCTGTAATGTCATCGCCTGTGAAAAACGAGATGTTAAAACATTCGTCGTCTTCAGAAAGTTTAAAATCAGAAAAATCGTCCGCACTGTTTATAAAATCTTTTGTCTTTTCCCCAGAGGTTCCGATAAGATTGGATTATCAAGGCAAATACATAGCGATTGAGCAGGTAAAACGGTTGTTGTGTGATTTTACTCGATTTAAATTATTTTCCAAATTATTTTTCGCTTTCTCTTTTTCCTCTTCTGAAAACTGCATTGTAACAGGGGTAAAGCTTGAATTCTCTAAACTTTAAAGTATACCATACACTTTCTTATTTTCAGGGTACTCTAGCCGGTCTGATAATTGGACTATCACAGTTAAACTGTTCAGAACTACGACTAAAACGTCTATGCTGTCGAAGCGGCTTGCTAGGAGTCGACAAACTTATCTCCTACATCCTTCAAGAGTGGTTGAACGATATCCGACGAAACCAGTTACGGAGTATACTTGGTGGTGTGGGTCCAACGTATAGCTTGTTACAGCTGTTTCAAGGCGTAAAAGACTTGTTCTGGATGCCAGTACAGCAATACAGACAAGACGGGCGCATCGTTCGTGGACTGCAACGAGGCGCCCATTCATTCAGTACGTCGACAGCTATGGCCATGTTGGAACTTTCAAATCGCTTAGTCACCACCATACAGGTACGCGTTTATAATACTTCCAAATATTTATGCAGGACATCTACTTTGTGTGATATCTGTATTTTCAATGTATAAGCTAGATGTATCTCGGCATTGCCTAATGGGTGATGTGAACGAACCACTGTCCTCGAGCTGTAAAATTCAGTTATAAGTTGTGTTTATCATCTTTTTCTTGACTAACATGTTATTGCAATCGCAGGAAATGCTGTTTTTTTTATAAAAAAATCTTTTAAATAACCCCATATTAATATATCCAACTATGTTAGGTAATCCAAATAGCTGTTGGTATAAAATTGTATAACGAGCTGTTAATGTATTAAAATGCATTAAAATGCCTAACACGCGTTTCTGACTGTCCATTATAGTTTTTATTTTATTTAAGTATGCAATTATTTAGAGTTTTGCTGAGCTGACGTTTGATATGGTGAGTCCAGGTCCAAGCCACGTGTCTGCTTTACAAACACGAAGTAGTGGTCAAGTTGCACAGCCAGCTGAAATGAGAGAAGGACTTGTTAACGCGTATACTGTGCTCACTGAGGTATTGTTTAAATTTAAAACAATATATTTCCTAATGGTAAAACTAATAGACGGTTATATTGCATTTTTGTTGGCCTTTTTTGCTTGTTTGCGCTCGTTTTTCTTTCTTTAATATACCTTTGTCGCCAAAATAAAATACTTTGTTAGGCGTTTTTTTATAATTTCAAAAGACTGGAACATGTCAACGTCCATTTTGGTATTGAACTTATTATTTCTACTTACCGTGAATTAAACATTAAGAGTGGAAATTGATTGAGAGGTTGTCAAAAAACCTAATAGGGTCGACAAATTTTATGCCAATAAGGTACCCCTGTTGTTATTTTGCTAGGTCGTAGTATGACTTCGCGATTCAATATCTTCTTTTATCTATAAACAATTTTTCAGGGTTTCTCACAAACGGCGTCAAACATTGTTCGAGTTGCGACGGAAGAACATGAGAAAAAAGGTATGACGGGTGCCGTGGGTGGCGTATTAAGACAAATACCACCCACGGTAGTCAAACCACTCATACTTGCTACTGAAGCCACCTCAAATGTGCTGGGCGGCGCAATGAATCAGCTTGCGCCCGATAAAAGAAAAGAAGCTCTTGAGAAGTGGAGAACTGAAAACTCGTGATCAGCTTGTACAAGTTTAGGTGTGTCGATAACAACGGTGTCGCAGAGGAACAAGGTGTTAAGATAATCGACTTCACATATGATGGCTCTTTTTTAGAGAGTGTTAAGTAGGTGGGCTTGTATTCAGCTTGGTGGCGATGTAAGATGTAGGATCTTTCCCAGCATAATACCAACCCTCAGACAGTATAACTTCCAAAGACGTGCTTAAATCGCAAATGCGTTTTCGCTGTGTGTAATATTGTGAATTGTGACCTGGCGCGTTTCAAAATTGAAACTGATTTTCACTCAAACTCCTGTCGTAATTATTTTGAAGTTGTCTAAAGTTAATTTCGAATTAATGTTACGATATTACCAGAAAAAAATCATACTTGCGTGCTTGTACACAATGTTACCGTGTCGGTATTTTCATAGTTGCCTGGTTAAGATGATTACGATACTAATGAGTGCAAACAGCTGCGTTGCAATACACCAATCTCCCCCAAGGACCACTGCGCCTACGACATGCTGACGGAGTAGGTTTGTATGCCATTGGTGTAGAATGGACCTGGGAACGGGGTTGTACAGTAAATGTATGTACAGTAAATTTCTTATATTAAGTAAACGTTTTATCGCAAGAGAAGTTTATGTAAATTTTTGTGTATTTTGATAAATTTAAGTATTAAAATTTTGAATTCTTTAATGACGACTTTTTTGTTCTTATAAGTTTGGGAATTAAACAAGAATCTGGACGCAGTTTGAAAATGACGTCTTTGATTAGGACTTAAAATAAAAACGAAATTATGAGAAAGTTGAAACAATGCTTTAGCTGTGGGGGAAAAGATCAAAATTCAATTATTACAGATGATTAAATTTAATTTCTGGCCCAGTTTAAAGAAAAAATTGTAACAGATGTGAAAATATTGGCATGAAATTGTATCTTTTAAGTGGCACAAAATCAACATTTTGATTATCATTTTTAGCATGTATTTTTTTGTTTACCATGCCAAATTTTTTTCAAAAATAGAACTCAGCCTCGGTCACTAAGCCATTTCCAGGAAACTACCCAGGGTAAATGCTATAAAAAAAATCGACACTCCGTACAAACAAGGCATTTATATTTGAAAGTGAGGCCAAACAAAAATGATCTTATCGTGGGCGTAGGAGATTCATGATTTAAGAAATAGCTTAAGGTTATTTATCTACTACCAAACTTTGATGACACGTAAAGAATTTATTCGGCTGCCGGACGTTTCTTTTCTCTTAAGTTATTGTAATGTCCACTGATGACACCATTGATGGTGACGAATAGTCATCAAATAATTTGTTCTTGATACTTTTCCCTTTGAACATATCTTGTCATCTGTTTTTTTGTTTTTGCTGACTATTATCTTTGTCTTATTTTTTTTTACTTCGATAAAAAAATGATTCAGGATATTGCAAGTGGAACGACTTTTTCTCAGTTTTAATACCCCTAGACTTGCGGAATTTCCCCCTGACTTTAACCCCATGACACATGACAATTTTCATTTCGTTCATAGCCCTCATAATTACGCAATTTATTTGCTAAGATATCGTGGTTTTTATGGCCTCACAGTGCGACAATTTGGATTTTGCGTCAGCGAAGAAAATGAAGCACTGGAGTCAAAGTTTCCGCCACGTGTTGGAGTTTGGGCGGGAAAGATAAACAAATCTCTTAAATAGTAATATTTATTTTCAATTTTATTGATCTAGTGATAAATAATAATGTTAATAAAAGACATTTTTAAGAACTATATTCTAGAGTAAAAAAAAATGTAAATAAAAAGGTTCGTATCATCATTCATGATAAAACTGTCTTCACGGCAATCACCCTCCAGGTTTTTTAATCATTTGACATAAAGAAGAAATACAAGCCATTGGAATAAAAAATGGGTAATGATGCTTTTGGACCAAATTTTCTTTCACTCATTAAAAAGAATGGAGTAGTAAAAATAAATCCCCTCGAGAGACAAACAAAATAGCACAAAATGATTGATCCTATAAACCCAAGATAGTCATACTATTATCATCAGACCTGGCAACCTCTTTTCCAGGCTTTCCTGTATTTTCGACATCACCCATGAAGTAAGCTCCAGGAACAACCTTGGGGTTGAGGATGTTAGACGTGAAGATATACGAAACGATGTTGTATTAAGAAAGTAACATACTCTTCGAAATGTTCTCTAATTATATTTTAAAGTTTCCGTTTTCCACTTTTTTCACTGAAACGTTTCCTTCATAGTCACGAGGACCAACCGCAGCTCTTCCATTTCCAACCGAATTCACTTCTTAATCAGCTACGCATTCTAAGCGGCTACAACTTTTTCTTTCTATACTTTGCTTGCTTCATCTCTTGTTGGGACAGCCATGTGATAAGCGCGTAGAGGTTCTTTCGGCGTATGTATTTTCTGGTTATCTAGAAGTTCAAACATAATTATAAAGAAATTATCGGGCAGCTAATTCCGTTTCTGAAACGAAGTAGATGTCGTTAATGTTTAGCAGTAACGTAAAAAAAAATTATCTACCTCTTTGTCGACAATGTTCTCTGATTTTGTAAATAATAAAAAAAGTCGTGAAAACTGCGCAAACGGCCAATAGGAGAACCAATAATAATATGGTAAACCAGTTCATAAAGCGTGGACCTAAAGAAGAAATACATAAATAACTTATAATGTAAGAAACGATTTAAAAACTCTCCAATACTTAAAACTATAAACGTAAAGCACCTACATTTTTTATTTAAATCACAACTTCGCGTTTCTTGTTCTACATCACTGTGGCTACCATTTTTTAGTTGACAGAGTTTACCCTCAGCCCCAGTGCAGGCTCGAACTCGCATCTGAACTCCCATGCCGCATTCTCCATTGCAGTGACTCCATTCATGCCAACTATTCCAACTAGCTATGGAAAATATTCAAAAGGAAAATTATTCGTATGTTACGTAGTTTTGTACCACGAGAGGGTCTAGTTACTCGCTGATACCTTACAAAAAATGACAATTTAAGGATGTTAATTAACTGAATAAGTTTACAACAATCCTCTTGTATGCTAAATGGCTTTTCAGTATCCATAAATAAAAATAATACATTGAGAAATGTTAAAATCTAAATATTTCTAAGACACTTGACTTTTAAAGTTCTCAATGTTTTTGAAAAAATACTACAAACTTGTATTTGAAAAAGTATATAAAAGCAATGTTATACCTGTATTGTTCTGTCCAAACTTTTCAAATCCAATACATTGTTTACAGCAAATACTGCACCAGTTGTATCCCAGATCATCAACAGCGCCCGTCGCACAGTCTTCTTTAGGACAGTCTTCAAAACCTGTAAACGTCTTATATTGTTTCGTGCCGTCACCACCAATTGTACACATGCCGTCGACGTAACGTCGGCCGGGATTTACCGCTGTAACATCACTAACAGAAGTTAAAAATAAAATTGCTAAGATTCCGTAAAACATTCTCAATCTTCCTACAATACTTCAATGACTCGCTTTACTTTTTTTCTAACCTTTTTTATTTTTTTTGCACACTCGTTGCTACGTCTTACTTATATTAATATTCGGCTGCCGGGAAATTCCCATTTTTATACTTTCTCGTGAAGTGGGAAAAACAATGATGACAAAAAAATTTCAACAATGGTGCGACGTGGATTTTTTTCTTAAAATTTTGTACTTTTATCTTAATCATTAAGTCATGAAAAAAGACCCTGTGTACAAATATGGCGACATGGGGAAATTATATCCGTTTTTGTAGTGTATGCATATTTAATGAATAAACTTAACACAAAAAATAATTATAAAAGTTTAAATTAAATTATTTATAAGGAAATTTTGTCTCTTTGGAAACTCGGAAACAACAAACAAACAAACAAACTTTTACAATTTTTAACAGCCCGTTTTATTGCTAAGGATTTTTCTTCACCCTATTATTTAGTACTTCATATTTATTTATTTTTAAGATTAACAAGGCAAACAGAACTTTTTGCCTTGCTTAACCCTGGCTTTTTATTATGAGATTTACATCGGGAGGAGTATATTCATTTACCTCATCTATTGTGCAACGAATAAAACAACCTTGTTTCTAGGTCCAAATGCTTCTAAATGGTGCTGCGCTTTTTAATATTAGTTCTAAAGACGGTGGCGTCGAGATTGCGATTCAAAATAACAGTCCTGAGCATTATAAAATTGACTTTTTTTTAAACGTTTTATCATAGCGGTTGCGTGACACAAAAGGGTATCACAGGCTCCATAGATCGTGGTAAACAAAAAAAAAATGACGAAAGGGAAAGTCCCAATGTGTCAACCACTTATCATGCGGACATATTTTCCCTACGCAGCATGTTCACAGGGTATATTGCGATTGACTTGTTATATTTATGTTGCTTATAAAATCCGGGGAAAAAGTGTTTTCCCAACCTCGTTTCTAGGTCTTTTTGTCTCCTGAAAGTCAAACGGCCCGGATTTTGCTTATGTTCCTCAACCAAATTACCTTAATGTATAAATACTGCGAGATCGTGATTCAAATTATGTAATTTAATCGACAGCAGGTGTGTCCTGTATGTTTCTTGTACATCGGTAAGAGTCACTGCGAAAATTGCATGGCGGGGTAAAATTGCGCGAGTTACTATGATTTAGGAGTTAAATGTGGTGTAGAAATTAGAGTGAATATAGTAATAGAAAAACACTTAATTTTGATTCTCTGAAACTAACAAAGTACAACAAAAATTACCATTGCATAATATATACATTTTTAATTAATACGCATTGATATAAACCTCAAAACCTCTCAAATCATTCAAATGAAAAAAACATGTCTTTTTATAGAACTGGTTTGTCTCTCTAATCGGGAAGGTGAAATTTCAGTCCTATTTTCTGTGGTATGGTAATATAGGAACACACTTTTCCAGTACTTTATTTCAAGTAACATTTTTGAGACAATTCTGATTTGATTATTCTGAAACTCCTTTTCTATAAACATGACATGTTTCAGCATATAAAAGTCTAATAATGGAGATAGGGCATACTCTAAGCAACCTCGTCCCCAGTTTTTAGGTTACATCAGGCCGATGTAAAAAAATTAAAGTTCTGGCGACGAGGTTGTACTCTAAGCACATTTCCGTCTTCATGTTAATGGGAATTTTCAAACAATTTTTTTATTACAAAACGCATTAGATTTGCACTGTAGGTTAGCACATCAAACTAAAGCTTAAAAACACGTGTTTTTCTACATAACGACGTAACGTTATACTCTCTAAAATATTTACACAACATTTTAAATAATTTTTACAATTCTTAGTAACCTCTTTTGTTGGTGTGGTGATATCGACTTATAATTAGCCATTTCGCTTATGATATTACATCCGTAGCAAAGGTGCTAAAGTCGATGATGGAATATCAACCAAACCCAAACGCAGAAACTTCTCGAGAGAATGCTCTGTGTTCGTGGTCAAAATCTTAGCTGAAACCAGGGAGGTCTTCCATCTCCCTGTTTAAACTAATACTGATCTACTACGCATAAGAACATCCTCGTTCCCAGGGCTCTTTTTGCGACTAATTGCACGGCTGTCGAAACCAGAGGGGGGCATGATTGCCCATATTTTTGCTAAACCGATGATTTTAGACTTTTTTGGAAGGTCATTCACTTCAAGAATAGATTCGCTAGCCATGATTTGATAGACGCCTTAGATATCTGGAAAATTACCCTGGGTCGGGGATGACAAAAAACAGCGTATGTTGAGGTTAAACCAAATCTACCCAGGGCTTCTTTTTGAAAGAAAAACCTGGGAGCTATGGTTACAGTAGTAAAATGTTGGGACATTAATATTTCAGTTTTTATTTCAAAAAAAATTTAAAAAATCATCAAATTGAAAAAAGGGTGAAAGAAAAAATTTTGACGAAAGGCAAAAAGGGAGTGAGCTCGAAGTTGCTCTCCGACCGACATTTTAAGCATCAACCGTGCTGGTAGTTGCATCGAAGGCTCATACAGTAGCGGTTTCCAAATGGAAAGAATTATTACTGCTGCTGCCGAAAGATTGCTTGTCACTCGAAGTGTCCAAATAATTAAATTGAAAATTATCTGGCTTCTGTTTCCAAGTGTTAATTTGTTTTTCTAAATAATAAAAAAATAAATAAAAATATTTTCACTTGTGTATTTGACAGATTGAATAGAATTTACAAATAACGAGACAGAAGGGTTATTG
>JASGCC010003669.1:0-23015 GCA_030067915.1 Hydractinia echinata | reverse complement strand
CCTCATTGAAAGCAGTGTCATTAGGAACTGAAAAAGCTATCCTGGGTAAATAATAATAATAATAATAATAATAATAATAATAATAATAATAATAATAATAATAATTTTTATTCAAAAGTTAGATTTTTCATTATTTTCCTCACAGCAAAAACGGCATTGAAAATGTTAAATCGGACAGTACCCTATATATTTTTGAGCTTAAATCAATCAATGAGTTCGTTTTAAGTGTTGGTGTTCATATATGACGTTTGCTTTAGACCATGTCAGCTTTTAGACAGGTTCCGCTGTATTGCACTTTTCAAACGAGCATATTGACAATGCTGCGACATATCAATTTTGTGAATAATCCCTCGAATGTATGAGGATAGCTTGAACAAGAGAATTTATATTTACTTTTCACACGGACTATTTTTCAATAACTAAGTCAGATTTTTGTTCCTTGCTCGCTAAAAGGAATTCTTAAAGGTGATTGGTTGTTATCTAAATTCCTCCGTGCAGCAGAACAACAATCCTTTAACAAGGTATGGGCGCGAACCTGCTTCACTGATAATTTGGTTATAAAAACAACAACTTAAGTTATTGTCATGTTTGATAACTTAGAATTTAGAATTGTCATCGTTACTGAAAGCTTCTGAAGAAAGTCGAAAAGATATGGAGGAATTGTTGAAGGAACAAAACGAAGGTAATTTTCTTTCTTTTTTTACTCTATCTTGCCAATTGGACGAATCGATCTCTATTAACAGAACGGGTTGAATAAATATGACATAATAAGGCGCTACTAAAATGCAAAGTGTTGTTCTTAGTCACGTATGAGATGTAGAACAGCTAATGGCTACATAAGATGCTTTTAGTATCGAGCATAAGTTGTGATGCATGAACCTTACGTCACTTCATAATTTGAAGTTGACTCCTCAATAGACAGTAAAGCTGAGAATGTATCCCCTCTATTGTTCTTTTTTAGAATTAACAACCTTGAGAGCAAACACATTGGTATGTTTATACCTCTAAGTTTACCAGCAATTTCGTTCCTATTCCTTTCTTTCCTTTAAATAACCACTATCGGCATTGAATTGAATATTTGGGTATGAGGTTGTTGTAACGTTGTCTGTATAGGTTCTATATCAGCCATTGCATCTTTACGGTTTCCACAACAAGCCTTTTCCAGGCTATCACCAATAACTTTTTAAACACATATTTTATTTTTGTAATTTATCCTCTGATGAATAAATATTCGGCAAGTTAGCAATCACACTGGGACAGACCTTCTAATCAATCTTATGTAACTCTCTTGAAGATTATGCAAACCTTAGAAGCGGAAGTCACCCAACTGAATGACAAGAAAACTGAGCTTTTCGGAGTGATACAAACGTTAGAAGAGGGTACGTGTTAAGGAAATTTTTTTTAGTCATAAAGTTTTACTACATTTTCTTTAAGTAACCCTTCACCGAAATCTTTCGCCTATGTTAGCGCTTTTTCTTTTAATGGGAATATAACTGCCCTGGATGAACATTTTTCTGTAAAATGTGTTACAAATGTGTTAGGAAAACAACGCCAAGTGAACGATGACCATGACCGAATGACCATCCTAAGTAAACAACGGGCCTAAGCGAACAGCGGCCCTTGAATATTTAAGGGCCGCTGTTCACTTAAGTCCGTTTTTTAAAATGCTGCCAGATCTCGCAACACGTTGGTCCTTTTAACGCTGCCACATGCACTATGTGTCTGACATAACAAGGATATCGAGTATAATCTCTTCAATTATTGTTAAAATTGATTAAATGGGTAAATTGAAATGACTAAGAATAAAACTTTTAGTTCATAGGTGTTTATTTAAATTTTTAGCAACTTAGCGCACAGAGAGTAGCAGGTCCTTAATGTTATCACGTGATTATGAAAATACTTGTCTTTCTTTTTTTAGACGTAGCATCGCATCAATCGCAAGAACAGGTGAACAAAATGTGTTTCTGCAGATGAACTATCAAAAACATTGAAAGCTAATACTTACATTTGTCTTGTGTTTAGACATTCAACAATCATCTTGATGAGATGGAAAAAACGTACAAGCAGGAGGCAAGAAACAGTTTATTTATTGCTTATAAGAAATTCAACCATGGCAGATAATTTTGATGAAGAATATATGACTGTTTTATATAGGGTTATATAGAGTTAATAACTTTCATTCCATCCTCAAAATTTTTAGGAAAATCAGTGGACAGAGCATATAAGAGATTTGACAATGAAAGTAGTGAACGCAGAAGAACAACTTCGTAATAAAGACGATGGTACGATGTCTCTCTTTAAATGTTGTCATTTTTCTCACATAGATAATTAATTTACAAGCTGCATAAACAACTTGTCCATGGAATAAAAAAGCGGTAATAGCTAAACGTTAATAGAAGGCAAAAATGATGAAAATTATAGCGTATACTCGCGTCTTAACAATTGCGAGAACAGTTTCTGTGGTAAATAAAACTTACATACACTAAGAACTTTTGCCTTTCTTTAGAACTGGAAAAAACAGAGTTGACAATCAAGGTGCAGTATTGATATTTTTTGTCATATTAACCATTAGAATGTCCGCCTGTTTTGAAAAAAGATTTTTTGAAATTCGAGTTGCTATTGGCGGTTAAGGAAAAGACCTAGATGTTTCGTGTTTGGTACCACTGAGCAGTGCCGTAACAGGCCCCCCCCCAATAATTTTCTTACTAAAAAAAGAAAGAAAAAAGAAAGAGAGAGAAAGAAAGAAAGGAAGAGAGAAGGAGAGACAGAGAGACAGAGACGAATAAATAATCTGATGGTATTACATATTCACATATCATACACTGATAATATGGATTTATACGAAGTAGCAAGGAATTTAGAGAGAAAGTCGTTCAGGAATATTGGGACCCTTCCCATAGATCATTATTATAAAAATCACTGAATGTTTTAAGGGGGCTGGCAGCACCTTTAAAATTTCTAGTGCTCTTATTATTTTAAATATTATTGTAGTCGTGTAATGTAAATATGTATCTCTTTCTATCTTTTGGTTTCTGATGGAAATTTTTATCTTAATTTTGATGCCAATTAAACAATGCAGCTTTTGGAAGGGCGTTTTCCGCCAATCTGGAGAAAATCAAAAAATTTCCCACTCGGCGCCCACCATGGGGTCGCCTCGGGTAGCCACTATATAAAGCGAAATTCCTATATGTAAGTATTTTTTCTATATAGGCCCCCCCCCAATATTAAATTTGTGGTTACGGCACTGCTGAGTAGCACAGTTTATCTGCGTTCTTAAACGTTGCAAGCACATTTTATGTCAAGGTAGTCCTCAAAAGTTATGGCGGTCCAACTGTGAGACTGTTTTTGCTCAATTTTTGTATATCTACGTGTTTGGCGCACAAAGGGCTAAATGGTTTTTAATCCTTCTATAAACACAAAACTTAATTCTTTGAGCTTATAACCAATAATCTCGCCTCAGATCTGGATGAGTTACTCATTCGAGATGTAAACCATTTTCCATTGAACAATTAACCAATTTTTAACTATTTTTTGATCAATTTCTTCATCGATCACCTTCAGCGTGTGATGACTCTTTTTTAACTGACTCTTGACGCAAATTTATGTCAAACGTCACAAATCACAAATTTGATGATTTTGATGATGGTAAACAACTAGTGGGGAATCTTAAAATAACGGCGTACATTAACGATTTATCGATAAGTTAAACGCTTTCTAAAAAAATGATGTGTGTTCATGATTGTGTCTACCACAAAGAGACCAAAAAATAGCAAAATATATGACCAATTGAAAATTAACCAATTTTTCTCATAAGAAAAATGAATATGTTACTAAAATGACTGTTATAAAATCGTTTTGTTGCAGGAGCTGTTTGAAAAATGTCACCAATTGGGAGGTAGCAACGGTGATATCAAGAACGAGTTGATACATTGTCTGGTAAGTCTTCCTGTAATATTTGCACATGTCGAGTGAGATGGAATTTTACTACTCAAGTTTACATACATCATAAATCAGCAAAAATGAAGTCTTGATAATGTAGTATTGGTTCACTTGTCACTAATGATTTTTGTAGGAATCCGGCAAAAAATTGAAGGATTTAAACACGAAATTGCAATTTTGTAAGGATTATATGGAACAGCAAGTAAGTTAAAAATAGTGCTGTATAACTTATATTTTGTTCTTGTTATAACTAACTACATTTTGCGCGAAATATATAAAAGCAGCTTCAAGGGAGAAAGAAAAATACTATAGAATGTTTTGATGCAAATATTGAATCAATTGCTTTTTTTTTTTGATTTTGATAGCTTCCGCGCCTTGAAGCTTGATATAGACAGAACAGAATTTATTGACCAATAAAAATCATCCATTCATATACATTTATTTTTTACTTTGACGCTAAATTTTATAAGTTATCCTGAGAGTAGTAGAAATTGCTAAAGTTTCAGGCGAGTGATTTTTTCTATTAGGTTGACGAATTGATCAAAGAACTTAAAGCGTCAAAGGCATTAAATGAGCAGGTGAGTTTATCAATTCTTTGGCAAAGAAAGAGGGACATAATAAATAATATTATGGCGCCAGGTGAATTTATTGGTTTTTTGTGCAAAGAAAAAGGGGTAAATAAATAATAATATTGCGTCTATTCCAACCTCGCCCACAGGACTTTTTGTTCTCATCGGCGCTGCGCTTATTGATATGTCTCGTCTCGCCGTCCGATATGCAAAAAGAGACAACAGGTCCTGGGATCGTTGTTACCAGTAATAACATCTATCACGTGTTTCCTTTAAAATGACGTCATCATATTTCGACATCTAAAAAATGCTGAAAACAATGAAAAATAAACTTTAGAGCAACAAAAGGAATTTTAGATTGAGAAAAACGATAGATTGTGTAAAATTATTTGGTAAAGTCATAAAATTTGAGGAAAAAAAGGCTCTTTTCCAGACCACCTGTTGACTGCGTGAAATATTTGACCGTCCTGAATCCGACTAAAATGATAAAATATCACCAAATTTCAGCTCCTAAAGCTGTATGATTTAAAAGTTAAATTTCTTGCTTGAATTTAAATTCACAGAACAATAGCTTTTCTTAAGATCTACAAAATGCAAAGTGCCAGTATTTCTCTATTTGTCACAGGTATGATACCACTTCCTATTAAAATGCTTCCTTAAAAATGGACCCTCAATCCTATTCAACATCCAAGTAATTTTATTGACCTCTAGATGCGACTTGAAATGTCAAATATGAATCGAGAAAAGCGCAATTCAGAAAAGCAATATTTGCTCTCACAAGAACAGTAAGTAACATAAATTTCATTTTGAGATTGTTTTCAAAAAACCTGATGTCGTAACGAATACAAATCTGCTAAATTGATCTCTGTATAAAACAGTAATAACATTTGAAATTCCTTTTTTAATAATCAAGTCAAGTTTTTATCGCACCACAATGCTAAAAAACCTACAATTCCTGACAAGTATTATTGCCAAAAGTTAAAAGAAATGATAAAATAATAATATCTTACCCCATCTTCCCACAGTGTTGACTTTTTTTGGAGATTGTACACCCTAGCAGCAATATTGATTGCAGGGGAAGGAAAAACTGTCAAAAACTAAATATTTAGCTCCTTTAGTAATAATACTCTGTCAGGGGTTCTAGCTATATATCATTGGCAATACACATTCTAGACATAACTATTGTCTTGGTTTTAATGTATTTTAAACATATATACATTTCTACGGAGCGTCATATCTGCCAAAAAAAGCACCACTACTTTCACTGTTTCTTTATGACGTCCTGCGGATCTGTAGGACGTCCTACGGGTGTCTAGGACGTCCTGCAAACTTCTAGCACGTCCTAAAAATCTCTAGGACGTCCTGCAGCCCTCTAGGACGTCCTAAATACCTCTAGGACGTCCTGAAGATCTCTAGGACGTCCTACGGGTCTCTAGGACGTCCTAAATACCTCTAGGACGTCCTGCAGACCTCTAGGACGTCCTTAAGATCTCTAGGACGTCCTGTCACGTGGAACCAGGTTTAAAGTATAGCATTTTAGCTTTCGACCAAAGGGGATATTATCGGCAGTGCGTTTTGTCTGTTATGTCCACATTGAATGTGGATTTTGACTAATGTAAAAGAATTGAAGAAGAAGGGACTTGCAAGGAACGGATTGTGGTGAGTGGCTTTTCATGATTTTTCCCGTTTCTTTTCTTCATTCAGTAAATGTATCATTTGTATTTTCTTTATCTTTAGACTTGGGAAAAAGGTATGGATAGTTCAGGTATTGGGAACTCCAAAAGAGACATTATCACTCATTTTTTTCGTTGTGGATATCAGTATAAAGACATTTTAGAACTCTTGCGCCGGTACCACGATATTTCAATAAGTATGAGAACTTTGCATCGCCTTTTAAAGGAATATGGCCTAAAGCGAAAGTGTGCTGATGTATCAACATCCACGATATTAGACAAAGTCAGACAAGAGATTCAGGAAGTTGGAGAAAACCGTGGATACCGTAGTATATATCAGCATTTGATAGAAAAAGGAATACAAATACCAACCAGGTTAGTTAGAGCAGCTTTAAAAGAGCTAGACCCATCTGGTGTTGAAAGGAGAACAAAGCATCGATTGAAAAGAAGGGTATATAGAACAAATGGTCCGAACGATGTCTGGCACATTGACGGGAACGATAAATTGAAACCCTTCGGGTTTTGTATCCACGGTGGAATCGACGGTTTCAGTCGTAAAATTATTTGGCTAGCTGTTTCAGACACAAACAAGAACCCATTTATTATAGCTCACTATTATACTAGTGCAGTGAAGACTTTATGTGCCGTGCCAAAATTAATTAGAGGGGATAGGGGGACAGAAAATGTGAATGTATGTGGCATCCAACGATTCCTTCGAAGAAATCATCATGATTCATGGAGTGGTTGGAACAGTTTCAAGTACGGAAAATCTGTATCAAATCAACGAATAGAGCAGTGGTGGTCATATTTGAAAAGAAATACCACTCAGTCTTGGATAGATTATTTTAAAGACCTGCGAGACCAGGGACTATATGACGACAGCAATAACATTCATGTTGAAGCATTGAAGTTTTGTTACTACGGTCTCATTCAGTTACATTTAGATCAAGTTAAACATACTTGGAATCATCACAAGATAAGAAGTACAAAATATGCAGAAAGCCCATCTGGAAGACCTGACTTAATGTTTTTTCTACCACACAACTACAATGCCATAGATTGTGCATTCGTATTCAATGCAGACGAGCTCGAATTGGCTGAATCCATGTATTCAAAAAAACCTCGAGCTATTCCTTGTCAGAATGAGTTTATAGAACTATCAAATATTTTGATGGAAGAGCAGAATTTGCAGCATCCGCGTTCACGCGAAGAGGCTGAACATCTTTATTTATACCTTGTATCGACAATAGAAATGTTGTAATTTTAAATTTTATTTATAAAATAATGTTTTCAATTTTGTGTGAAATAGAAATGAAAAATACGTACAATTTTATATCTTAAAAAACTGTATTTCAGTAGTAAAAAGAACAAAAACAAAATTATACAATCAAATAAATCACGTCAGAACTTAACAAACATATATTTAACAAAACACAACTGAGTCTTAAATTAAACCACGTAACCTTATTGTGTACTTTTGAATCTTGTCGGTGATGACTCAACCAAAAGAAATGTCACAAGTTAAAGAGGTCATAGCCAAAGGAAAGCAAATGTTGAAAAATTTCTTCGAAACCAACAAGAATAATCTATCGTTATAAAATCATACACATTCAAAAATAAAACAAAAATAGAATATACTTCCAGAAATACGCTGTTTCATTTTGCTAAAACTATTTCCTTTCAAAATAAGGTAAAAATACTACACAATGTGTCAAGCAAATATTTAAACCTATGTATGAAAATTTAAACAAATAAATGTTAAAGACTAAAAAATAACATACTCTTTTCCGTAAGTTAACAAAAAGATTCGTAAAAGACTAAAAAGATATTGTCTCAATAAGAACAAAAAATGTGTTCACATAAACAGAGTGTATCCAAAAAGTATGAAATTCAAAATCAATCAAGAATACTTAAACCATCATACACAGACCAATGGTCATTGCTGTTGAAATGGACATTCAAACTGGTTTGAAATTGCGTAAATGATCGAAATTGACGTGGTAGGATTAAAATTTTGAAGCATGTTTTCGCTAGAGGATACAAGCATTTTGGATTCTGATCAACAAATTCAACTTTTATTGAAGACGTAGGTAACAAACTTGACGATCCTGTTATAAATCTAACCAATAAAAGCAACTCTGATTTTGTACAACTTCTAATATAGCGACTAAGATATGTGCTGATTATTCTGTCCTGTGGGCATGTTTCATTAAAAAAAATCTGTTCAATTAGTGATTCTGCAGTTGGAGTACAAGTTGAATAAAGTGAATCAATCATACTTTCACTCAATTTCTGCCAAAATGACCCCATACCTTTAACAATATATTTCATTGGTAGATATGGTCTGTTTATCAAAGCAGTGTTCGCAGCTTTCAAACATAATGCCAATACGTTATTTGGTTTTGGCTTATCGAAAACGTTATAACTGTAAAGGACGTCGACTATAGGTTGATCACTTGTCTCTTCTTCTTTGGAAAATCGCAATATTGTTTCTGTCTCATATGGTGTGACAAAATTGAGAAAGGAACATAGTAATTGTTGTTTATCAACACGATCAAACAAAAGTTTCTTCACAGTGCTTTTACACAGTTGCAAAGGGAAAATAGCATACTGAATGAAAGCATGGTTTACAATACTTCCAATTATTTCCAACTCCTCTTCATCAACACAGTCATCAAGTGGTACTTTTTCCATAACACCGTCCATTTTCTCAAAAAGTTTTTTATAAAACTCAGCATAACAATCCTTTGTAACACCATCGCCATAAGCTTCCTCGCCGCTAAATCTAAATGTAGCTTTATGTGAAATAGTTCCACGCTTTTTGTAAATATCTATTAACTCTTGGTACACATTATCTCTGGAAATATCAAAATACAAAGTAGAGTTATTTAGCTTTGATAGTTCATTTGCACGAAAGTCTTGCAGGCTATCAAACTCTTTTTTAGATTCACCAGATTTGTATTCCAACAACATTTCTGACTGAAGATTCCTATTTTCAACAAGATTATCATTCACATTATTCTTTTGTTCAGCAACAGTTGGTGGAACAACATCATCATCATCTGATACAGTGATTGTAGCATAACCACGAAACCCAACTGTTCCACCTGGTGTCATAGGTGTTGGTGTTTCCTCTTCATTAACATTAAATATGCCAGAGAATACTTTTTCATCTGGAGAAACTTTGTGTCGATCAAAATTGATTAGGGTAAAATGTTCTGGCTGTAAAGATAGTCCTCCAACCCAATCATACACCTGAGTAAATTTAGCAGTATCATGAAATAGACGTGCTTTATTTCCTATAACAGGATGGCGTATGGATATTGTGACATGTGCCTCACTAAGATCAGGTTCTGGCATGACTCGATTCTTTCTTATGTTCATAATATCAATTAACCGACGTTCTTTTACTGCTACAATATCCTCTATTTCTTCAGTTTCATTTAACAATGATTGTGGTTGTTTATTTTCGTTTTTAACATCACTTTTCTTTTTATCGGCCTCTAGTGACGTATTATAAGCTTCATCAATTTCATCTCTCAATCTTTTGCGTTCTACGGATGAACCTAACAGAATAGGACGGTTATTATCTTCATCACCAACTAAATTAATATTAGCAACTTTATGAGTATTGAAAGGACTTTCAAATAAAACATCGTCGTCTTGGTCATCCTCAAAGATATTACTCTTTAACTTTGTGAACAAACTGGACAAAATGGATTTCTTTTTTATTTTGAGATAAATGCGAATATGTTTCAGATTATGTTCTTTAACATAACTCTCTAATGTCAAATCATCACTTAGCTTGTCACCAGAGAAACTACCAACATATGTTTCAAACAGTGACAATGAACCCAAAACTGGATTGTTATCCTTTGGAAAAAAGGTTTTATGCAATTGTTCTTTTATACCACTCATAGTAATGTCCCGAGGTAAGGAAAGTTTTCTGGATCCACCAGTACATTTCACATAAGAATATTTTTTTAATCTCTCATTAAAGTTCTGCAAACCAACATTTACAGTAAATGAATATTTATTTGGTTTCTCCATTGCATGACCATTTCTAATGGCAGCAGCTAATTCAGCCTTAACTTTATCTTTTTCACAGTCAGATAATTTGGCTTTACCATGTTTTGTATAAGCTCTGACAGCAAGGATATCTCCTAATGCTGTCAAACCCATTGATTTCATCATTTCGTCAGTGGATGCATTAATAGCTTCACCATCCATCTGAAACAACAGACAATAGAAATAATAATAAAATGTTTGGATATATATTATTGTGCACCAAGTGGTGAGAAATTAATAGTAACTAATACCTTGTTGGTTCTCAAAGTATCTACTGTAGGATTGTCCACACCTCTTTTAATCAGAAATTGGCAGATCTATAAAATAACAAAAAAGTGGGGGATCAGACAGGACAGTTTAGCTAGCTAAACTTTTCAGTTTTGATAGCTATGCAGCTAGCTACAAAGTAAATCACAAGATTTTATATCCTCAATTACTTACTTCTTCGACTGACACTGTTGCCATAATCAATATAGTCCTTTCTGCGTCCGTGTCAAAGTAAAGCAATATCTTGTTAAAATCAATTTGTCACAATGTCATTATTCGAAATAGCAGCCATTAGAGCAAATACGACATTAGTATTAAAAATATAAGCTTAAAAAATCTTCTTTGCTTCTAATATTATTAGTTATACGTAGACGCCACAAAACCATGTGGTTATTCTCTAGGACGTCCTAGGGCCCCGTAGGACGTCCTAGATATACTTAGGACGTCTTAGAGACCCTTAGGACGTCCTAGAGCCCCGTAGGACGTCCTAGATATTCCTAGGACGTCCTAGAGAACCTGTAGGACGTCGTAGAGACCCTTAGGACGTCCTAGAGAACCTGTAGGACGTTCTAGATATTCCTAGGACGTCTTAGAGACACTTAGGACGTCCTAGAGCCCCGTAGGACGTCCTAGATATTCCTAGGACGTCCTAGAGAACCTGTAGGACGTCGTAGAGACCCTTAGGACGTCCTAGAGAACCTGTAGGACGTTCTAGATATTCCTAGGACGTCTTAGAGACACTTAGGACGTCCTAGAGCCCCGTAGGACGTCCTAGAGTCCCGTAGGTCATCCTAGACACCCTGTAGGACGTCCTAGAGGACTGCAGGACGTGCTAGAAGTTTGCAGGACGTCCTAGACACTCGTAGGACGTCCTACAGATCCGCAGGACGTCATAAAGAAACTGTGAAAGTAGTGGTGCGATTTTTGGCAGATATGACGCTCCGTACATTTCGTATATACTGAGCAGTTACCAAAGCATTATAAGGGTACAAAATTATTTGTAAGGAAAATTTGTTTTTCAACTTCAGTCCTCTTTCAATGCAACTGTGAAACGTTTTTGCGCATTTGACGTCACTTTAAATTCTACTGAAGTCATTGAAATTACTCTTTCTGTGCAAAGCTTACTTATTTCAATTTTATAATTCTGGTAAGAATCAATTTTCGTTTGGTGGCGTGGTCATAAAATCACTCTTGAATTTTTTTTAAACCACTTTATCTTAATTTCAGGTACAACCATGTGCGGAGTGAATTGGAAGTAGTTAAAGAAAATTTAAGCAACACACAAAAACATTTACAGGTAAAAAACAAAATTAACTTTTATCAAATTTTTTCATTTACACCGTCATTACATGAAAGATATGGTCACGTTGTAAAACATGAACAGCCCTCAAACACCTAAACTAGGCTGTTTAGTCTATTTACAAATCGCTGTTATTCGGTTAGTTGATATGTTAATGTGAAAGATCTATCCTTTAGCTTTTCAACGAGGGTTCATTCAACTAACTTTGTCCTCCAGGGTTTTTGCCATTTCTTGACATTGTTGCACGCCAAGTAATCGCCAGTGGCTTTGACATCAGGAAACAAACCCTCAACATTCAAACATTTTTACTTCCAAAAGTTACTAAGATTTAAAGTTATATGATTGGATAAAAAGATTAGTCAGATTTTTACCCATTTCTGCACAAACACTGGAGATATTTTTGGCCAAAAAAGGCAGGAATATAGACAAAATTAAGTAGTATATATAATATTTTTTTTATATATATATTTTAAAAGATTTGTTGTGCATGCCAAATACTCATATGTTTAGGATTATGAATCTGGAAATCTCAGAAGTGCCAGTGCAATGTCAGAGATTTCGAAAGAAAAAGAAGCACATGAAACTATGAAACACACTCTAGAAAAAAAGGTAAGATCTTTGGTTTCAAGAAAAGTTTTTGATTTGTAAAGAAACTGGTAGCAGCTAATGTGTGATCGCGATATTTTACGATAAAAACTTTCGCGAATTGTAATTTTGGGACGAATTTCGCGGAAAAACTTTCGCGAAAGTCAAAAATCATGCTATTATTAGTAATCAAAAGTCTGCATCTATTATTGTTTTAAGGAATCGGAATATTCGAGTAATGTTCGTAGAACCACAGAAGAATGAAAAAAATAAATCATTAAATTTGAGATTTCTCTTTGTGATGAAAACGCTTTTGCGTCATGAAAAATATTCCGACTCCGCGTGAAAAAACTTTCGCGTTTTGCTGATTCAAAGTTTCTAAAGGCATAGAATTTCGCGAAAATGACAAAAAAACGAAAAACGCGAAAATCTCAGCCTAAAGTAAATTAAAAAGCGAAATAAATAAAAAAATGTAGAACAAAAACGCAGCAACTAAATTGAAGCATTTATATTTCATGAAAATATTTTAGATTCGCGAATTAGAAAGTGATGCGAAATTGCAGGATGAAGAGTTAAAGAACGCGTTGCTTCTTGGCAGAAAAATGAAAACAGGTATGACACCATATAGACAAAAAGAATCTGTCAGGTATTTATTTTGTAGGATAAAATATTTATTAAATAAAACGAATAAAGAATTTTATTGCATTTTTTTGTCATTATAGATTTGGTGCAGCTGCAGTCGAAAATTGTAAGTAAATTTGCAGTTCTTCGTCCATTTGTACGTTCATCCAGAAAATTTTGACGCTCTCAATGCCAAACTTGTGGAATGATCTTTTGGTCTCTTGTGAATAGAGATCATTTTAAATTTTTCTTGTACAAAAAAGACATTTAAAGTGGCTGATTGATTGATTGATTTTGATTGATTTTTTCTTTAATTTTCAACCTTAGCAACATTCTCGACCCCAGAGCTCTTTGAGATAAACCGACAAACCGCTCTTGGGACGAGCTTTAGTGCTTTCAAGCAATCTCGTCCCCAGGTAACTAACTTGTCGTACAAAATGATTATTTTTCATTTAGGAATACTACCAAGAAAATTTTATTGAAAAGCAAGAACTTCAAAAAATTAAAAGCGATCTTGAAATCAAGGTTAGTAGCTATCTATCTACAAATTCTAGATCAATTAAAACCCAACTCAATATTTTTGGCTGCCGGTAAAATCAATATCTATCTGTTCAAAATGGTTGCGCGCAGCTTTGGACATTTCGTACAGCAATGCACTACTTTATGGTAAAAGACGAACAAAAATGCACAGAATAGCAATGTGGGAAATACGTGCGACCACAAGCGAATTCCTGGATACCTGATCTGTATGTTCAAAGCGATTGTGTCGCAACTTTATCTTAGATATCCTATTTCATTACCTTATGCTAACAGTCGAATAAGAGTGCACGAGGAAATGAGGGAAATAAGTACGACGAGCGAATTATGATTACGTTTCGAAATATATGAGAAATTACGGCCATATAAGAAAAACCTAATTGCCGAACAATTCACAAGAAAAACCGAAAAAAAAAACTCACGCAACGCAGAATTTCAGTCGATTCACATTTCGGACAATAAAAGGTCCAACATTTGTCTTGCCTATCTCTTCAGTGTAGTTTCGCTTTCTAAAAGTGTTGCAGGGTCGTTCTTGTGGTTCTGCATTAAAACATCACATGTCTTGCGAGGATTTAATTTTATATGCTTCATTTGTAATGTCTGTTTTGATTTAGTATAAATTGGATTTGAACACTCAACTTCAAAAAGTCAGTGCGATGTTTGAACAGGAGGTTAGTAAAAACATTAACACGATTATTGGTGGACTGCCTTTATCTCGAACACCCTCTATTTTAAAGAAATATATATTATTTAAGAATTTTCCTCTTTCTTCCCCATGAGTTTAAGGGAGGAATTCTGTAGTCATTATAGTAAGTAAGTTATTAAGTAAAGGGAAATTTTTACGTCTTCCGGGATTTCATTCTAATGGTTGGCTTTTCTCCCCCTCCGATTGTAACTAAGTTACATTACCAACTAGATATAAGTGTAGCATTGCTTTAACTTGCTTGCCTGACATACAAGGCAATTGACGGTCATTGGATGTCTCCAAATCGGCTGACAGCACTACATTTAAAGTGCGCCGAACCTAAATCCTTATGATTACAAGTTGACAACGCTACCACTACACCATCTCCACCATCTGTTTTTTTTCGAGAGTGTCATTAACACCATATTGTTGTGGAAAAAGGATGGGTATTTTAGGTATTATTTGTTTTCGTCATCAGGGGTCTCCTCTCTGCTTCATTGTTTTTAATAAATATCTGAGCAGATTAAATACTTTTATTTTAGCATTTAAAAATTTAAAAACAGGCTCGGGTATAATTAACCCTTAGACATGCGCAATATCTTTCTAAAGAACCCGAAATTTAAGTTGTTTTTCGTCGACAATCTTTCAACTTTGAACCCGATTTTTGGCCACCTGTTACCTCTGACCATTCTCTTTTCAGAAGGAGAATTGATTATTTCTATAAAACAGAGCTTCTCAGAAATGTTTCATAAATACAGCAGAGAGCTGCTGAACCTCGCAATTATGCTCAGCACATTCTTATTTTTTGCTAAATCTTAGCCTAAACATGCTTAAATTATTATGCTTACCTAGTGCATTAAGAAATTTGAATAGGAACATTCCAACTTTTACTCAGCAAGAGGGTATAATTTTATTTACTTCATGAATTGAAACATCTTTCAGCTACCAAAATAAAAGAAAAAAAAAATTTAATCAACTTTGTTAGAAGTACTTGTTAAGTTATTTCATATATATTGGGATAATTTCGGAAGATAACACAAGCGTAATAATTTATTTCTTTATCTTTAGCAAAACGAACTAATCACAACAATGAGAACATCACGCGCCTATCGTCAAGACAACGAATTCGAGTCAAGTAACTCGCCATTACGTGCAACGTACAGAACATACAACTAATCAAATAACACGAATTTTATCATCATGTGTCTTCATTTTCTTTTTAAAATAAATTTACAAAGAAATGATTCGAGAAAAATAACGATACCTCAAATCAATCTTGTTGTTATAGTTACAAAAAACAAAAAATAACTGTTGCGTGATGCTACATTTTATGCGGGGTTGTACTACAGGTACAATAAGTGGAGGTAAAGTAGAAGTTAAAAAGAAAAAGGGTTATTGAAAACAAAAAAGTGGCAGAATAGCGAATAAAATTAAAGTATTATTCTTGTTCCGATTCGTTTGGAAGTGAAAATCCTGCTCAAGTGAGACAGACGCTTTTATCTGTGTTGAAGTGGTCCCTTTAAATTCTTTCATACAGAAAAAATTTCAGCGTAAATTGGCCACCCTATCTTTAAACATATCATCCACGTACATAACAGCAGTTGAGACTACCTTTTCGCCATCGTGAAACTCGTCGTAAGAAATTGTTCGTACTGCAGCGATATCCATCCGTTACGATTCGTATCGTGCTGTTGAAATGTAGATGTGATCGTCTAAAATGGAGAGAAAGAGGTCTGAACTGCTGCACTGCACGTTGGATGATTGTTAACTGTGTCTATTTTGAACGTAAAAGGTGGACATTGTCTGCAACAGAGCAGACAAGATGCTGACATCATTCAGACTTGTATTTTAGTGAGAATTATACGATGTATATATAAAAAAAACAAAAAAAACAGAAAATTGTTTTTAATATGTTGGTTTTGATTGTCTAGATAAAATGAAAGATGATGGTGTATTTGCCGAAAAAGATCGTATCGGATTAAGTTCTTGCAAAAATAATCGCAAAGATTGTTGAGCGTAAAAACGTTACTGGTACAGAAGATTAGAAACTACGTCCATAAAATATGTCAACATTGCTAAATACAACAGAAATAAACTACAAAATGTTCGTTGTTTAAAGTTAACCAACATATATCGAGAAAAATGTTGAAAAGAGAGATGGGATTAAAGTTCTATCTTTTTTGCTGATGTCAGCAACAGTTAATGTTGTCGTGACAACAGGCATCGTTCAGTGCAAGGACTTTCAATGTTTGATAAAACCAAAAAATATATTATTACTCGACATATCTTCGTCTATTATACTTAAGCAAATAATTGGCAAATGGTAAGGAGAATTTGGATCCATCAAGATTTTTTTAAACTAAACACAAGCGAGAGAAAGTTTTCGTAATTGATTTCAATCCATCCATTTCGATTGGTATCATGTCTCATAAAGGCGGAAGTAAGGGTCTGGAAATCAGAAAACAATAAAAGATGCAGTACATACAGAACATGACTCATTAAATCTTCAGCGCGTGCGTTTAATTATGCATGCAAACTCACAATTCTGTTTGGTTCAGAAGTAATTACTAATGCTGAGCAATAAAAAAAGAAAATTGTGCCGCTGAACGAGCAATTCTGTTTGGTTTACAAGTCAGAAAAAGAAAATTGTGCCGCTGAGCGAGCAATTTTTATTGGTTTACAAGTAATTACTCCTGCTGAGCAGACAAAGAAAATTGTCCCGCTGAGCGAGCAATTCTGTTTTGTTCAGAAGTAATTACTCCTCCTGAACAGGTAAATTTCGGTTAGAAGGCTTACATTTGAGAACCTAGCTGACATGTTTTCATAAAATGTCGGACATTTATGTTGCGCCACAAGCTGACAAGGAGTACTACAAACACGATAAAAGAGTTTTCTTTTTACCTGCAACACCACACAACATTGGATGAAATCATCGAATGTGATTACTCCTCTGTTTGTACGATCAAATTTCCGGATTAAAATATCGTAGAATTTTTCAGATAACCTGTAACCTACGACAAAATACAAGACAACTTTTGATACAAACCACTGGGCTGGTCCCTAGAGCAATTAGTACTACTATATGTGAAAGAAGGTCTTCGTGCCCTCACATTTATGGCTTTTTTAAAAATTAAAATAAAATTGAAGATTTTAGTAAAACAAAATATTAAATCAAAACTAAATAAAAAAAAATCAAAGTAAGTTCTTACCGAATGACGTTAGCGCTTGTTTCAACTCATTTTTGTCTATAGATCCAGAATTGTCTCTGTCAAAGTTACGGAAACAATTTTGCCAATCCGTTACATATTTCCATAAGGCGCCGAACTCTTGAAAATTAATATTACCATTTCTGTCTTGGTCAAACATACCTAGAATAAAAAGTACGATATTCACACGAGATATTTGTGTTCTGTTTAAACTGTGAAAACACAAAAACAAACGATTGGCATACCTATCATTAATCTTACTGTTTCTGGATTGAACGGTGTCCATGATCCTAAATTAAGTTCAGATTAGAATAAAAGGTTTTCTACCCAAAAATGAAACTCAACTATCAGAGAGTTTCAGATATTCTAAATTTTTTCCGCACACCTAATGCAGACTTGAAAACAGCAATATCCCAGAATTGTATTATTTATTTTTGTGAAAGAAAGGTTAATTTATATATTTATAAATGTCACCTAGACTCACATTTGATTCTATTCCAAATTGTTATTGCCTTAGGGTTAAAACAAATTTGGGTTTGGAACAGATATCACTAAATTCACTTTGATGAAAGCCTTTAAAAAATACACACTATATCCCAACCTTTTTTGATAAGAGCTCCACCTACCTTTAACTAACCCTTGCTACATCTACATTACATAATTTTTTATCCCTTTAGCCCCCCACCCCACCCCTTTTAATTTCAATGATCTTTAGCTACCTAATATTGTTGCTTTTTTCAAAAACACTCACCGTTTGAAAGAGCCTGCTGCAGCTCAACTGACGTTATGGTACCACTTCTGTCCTTATCAACCCTAAATATTAAAAAAAGCCTAAAATATCTTTTTATCCTATCAAACTGAAGAATAAACAATGATAAAGAACAGTGTCACAATATATATAATGCAAATGAGGTAGCTGAAACAGGATTGAAGTGGTGTTTGAAATAATCCACATATATATATATATATATATATATATATATATATATATATATATATATTAGTTAGCCTATTGTGACTCAGAATCATGTCTAATTTGAGCTGCAACTAACATTTTTTTTCCTCATTATGTTTAAAGTGACCTATGCAGCTGAAAAAGGTACTTGTCCCCAGAACAAGAGACATTTTCCCTGTTTGTGAGAAATCTCTCCTTCAATCAAAATCATTCCCCATGTAGTACTGAAAGGACAAATTTAACAATTGAAGTGAAAAGATAAGTTTATAGATTGACTCAATATTTGTTCGGATTTAACGATAATTTACTTTTCATATAATTCGTAATACTTCAGATAAAATATTATTATTCTGAATAAAAACTCGGCTCTAATTCAAGCTTCTATAAAATATCACACTGTCTTTCGACATGAAACGTAAATATTCTGCTAGCAAATATTGTGGACAGGTTGGGTTGTCTATGGTGGCCGAGAACTGCCACACGAAAAAACTCTGTTTAATTGGGTTTTTAATTGATTTATTTATTTATAAATTTATTTAATTTCTGTTTTTTGTTTTTGATTAACTTTTATTACTATCTCGCCTGCAAGGAGTATTCAAATACAGCTGTCCGTCCCAAAATGGAAATTTTTGGCTCTCTGAGCACCGACACGGGAGTAGTCGTGTGTTCGAATCTCATCTTGGTAACTATTTTTACTTTTTTTTTTCTTTTTACTATCTCGCCTGCGAGGATAGGTTTCCAACTCGTAACTAACTAAATGTCCCAAATGGTCAATTGCAACGTCACAGATTTAAACTTCGTACCTAAACTCTCTAAGTACTTGGAAGTCATCTAAATGACGTTTCAGGCCAAAATTGGTATTTGTTTTCGACAAAATTTGGCACAGTTAACAAAAAAGGTATGCTGAACGTAATAGTGACATCATAATTTTGATTTTTGTCACCTAAATGTCATTTTAGGCCAAAATTGGTCCAAAAATTAAAACTACTTTATTTTCGACAAAATTTGGCACAGATAACAAAAAAAGTATGCTGAACATGATGGTGACATCGAAATTTTGATTTTTTGTCACCTAAATGCCGTTTAAGACCATAAACGTTTCAATCGCGCAACTTTTAACCATGGATGATAGGCTGTATTTTTGTTAGCAGAAATTGTAGAATTGGGTCGCATTGTGGATGTTTCATAGTTGTGCATTTTTAATAGCGAGATAGTTTATGCAGCGCCTGCATCTTGTTTTACTTCTACTTTCAATTTAATTTATTTTTAATTTGCTTTTTCTATTTAATTTATTTTACTTTTAAAAAAATTCAACTTTATTATACTTTTATTTTATTTCTACTTTCAATTTAATTTGCTTTTTCTATTTAAATTTATTTCACTTCGCATAAAAAATCAGCAGCTTTATTGTTTTTATTTTATTTTTAATTCAATTTTAAACTTGTTTTGGATTTACTTTTAAGTTTTTAATTTAAAAAAATAAATTGAATTTAAAAAATTAAATTTAAAATCTGGCTTGGCCGAGCGCTGCCATAGTATACCATAATGCAATTCGAACACCTGGTTTCTATATTTCATAAGGACATGTAGTGTTAGACATCTTGTTGCTTTATTGTCATTAGCAGGTACACCTGGTTTCTATATTGTCATATGCTCCTGTATTGTTAGACACGGACGTAACTTGGAGCTTAGTCCCTTACCTTACTTAGACGCTTTCAAGAGTGGCGTGGTTTGGATTAAGGGTCTGTATACAAAAGAATAGTCTAAATGACGTATTGGTTAATGTATTTTACATACAACACACAATACAAACATTTCACCACCGTAGTTTTTCTATAACGTATTTGTAAGCTTCGCTGAATTCCTTCGCTTCTTTCTACTGTTCTTTCTTCAATGGTCAGGAAATCATCTTCCACAACATCAAGAAGACCTGATTGCATTATTCCGATAACACCGATTCTGGTGTAAGCTAGCTAGCTGCTAAATTTAGCAGCTAGCTAGCTTACACCAGAAAGAGGGGATAAAAAAATACACCTCTTCACAGTTTAATTTGTTCGCTCATCTTTTGTGTTGAAAAAAAGAGGTAAACAGAGTGAATTTGAAAGCTAGTGTCATGCTTCAGGGACTGTTTTTAGGGGCGAGTCCACCAACTCCACCTCCCATTAAACATCTGTCGTGGCACTTTCTGCCCCAAAGATAAAATAAGGTAAAACTACAAAACTATATACCTTTGAAAAATTCCCCATAAATAATTTTGATCAACATTTTGCTGCTGTTGATGGTACGCCATTTTGAATGTTTTCGATTAGTAAGTAAAAATCGCTCTTCTTCACTGTGTTTTAAAATGTGTTCTGCGCAAGGCAATTATACAGAAAAGTTCCGCGGGGAAGAACAGCAGAAATCACATCGCTGATGCACAAACGAGGCAAGATATAAAATACACAAAAAGTAAACATGCTTGTCAGACAATTCATGCTCGTTGTGGAGCAAACAACATCCAAAGGTTTTAGGAGGAGTTTTACGAATAACTCAGCCAGAATGGCTTCTTTTTACGATTTTTCAGTCAAAACTTTGAAGGGTGAAACTAAGTCCATGTCAGATTACAAGGGAAAAATTGTTCTCATTGAAAATACAGCAACTTTATGAGGAACAACCACCAGGGATTACTTACAGGTTAGTTTTGAGACTTATATTTTTGCTAAATTTGTTGTTAATATTGACACCTTGGATTGTTTGATCACTGAGATTTTTTTTAACGTGTATTTATATGATTTTAGATGAACGAATTGATGGAGAAATACTCCTCAAAAGGTTTGTCAATCCTTGGTTTTTCTAGCAATCAATTTGGACACCAGGAAAACTGTACCACTGGAGAAGTTCTTGATCAACTGAAACACATTCGTCCAGGAAATGGTTTTGTTCCCAAAATTGAAATGATGGGAAAAGTTGATGTAAGCATATTTTAATGCAATTGTATATATAGCTATATATACTAATTTTATTCATGCATGACTTCTGTGCCATTTTCCTAATCTTTTGAAAGCTATTGTGATAGTTATGTGACTGTGTTAATCGCTGTGTATGCTATAATATAAATAATTTTTTACAGGTCAATGGAAATAATGCTGATCCGTTATTTAAATTTTTGAAAGAAAAATTACCATTACCCTCTGACGATACAGTTAGTTTTCTTGACAATCCTGACTTCATCATATGGAGACCTGTCCAACGAAGTGATATCGCATGGAACTTCGAGAAATTTCTTATCGACCGAAGTGGTGTCCCAGTAAAAAGATTTAGCAAAAAATTCTTCACAAAGGATATTGCTGAAGATATAGAAAAATTGTTGTAAAATTATTGAGTGTGAAGATGTGTAATTCACCTGATTTAGCCTTTTTTGCTTTCTAAATCTACCATGCTATTATGTTTTTCAACATTTTCATATGGAACTAAGGTTTCTAAAGTTTGATTAAAAGGTTCTACTAAGTGCCAAAATAGTGACTATATTTTAAAGTTTGTATTTAACTAATATATAAAATATTAGCGTTTTATTTTTATATTATTATTTTGAATGTCTAAACAAATAGGTTTCTTACAGTTCTCAACTTGAGCCAAAAAAATTACTTTGTTGTTCGGTTTCGTTAAAAATCTAGGTATATATTTCTAAATTGTATAAACTTAAACAGTGTTCCGATATTTATGATTTTATGTTAGTAACCGTTTGTACAACAGACTATCATGAATGATGCAAAAATATATTGTAATACTAATTTTTAGTCTTTTAATGGATTTCCCAAAATCCCAGATTTTTTTCTTTTTATGTAACCTAAGCAGAATCATTTCGTCACTTTTCGTTTCCTGCACATCTCCGCGTGGGGGATCAATTCTTAGTTTTTGATGACCAAGCATGTTTCTATGGCAATTCTGACACATGACAGTTGTCATATCCTATTAAAATAATTAATTTCCAATTAAGTTTTAGCTGTAGTTGATGAGGTCTGTATTTAAATGGATAGGTCATAAAGGTAAAGTTCATGTAGTTTATAATTACGTTGATGGAGACGAAAGAAATTATTACTGACTCGATATACCAGATTTAATAATTGGGTATACGTTATACTTGAGCAAACACAGCTTTCACTTTCGAAGATTGCGAAATCGTGGAGGGAGAAAAACTGCTTCAGAGTGGTTCCATTAGAAAATGGATTATCTTTTTAGTGTATGTTGATGTGGGGCTGTAGTGTATCACTTTGTAAGCCCGTTACACTTTTTAATCCAGTTTTGTTACACTGCAATCCCATCGCAATTTGTAACCAATTTTGTCATTTATTAATCCCTTCACGACGCATGTTATAATCCCTTGACCTGTCGCACTTTGTAATTCCATCTATAAGTCACCTTTTCTCAAAAAAACATTAATTTGATAAAAAAAACGCAGTTCTGAGAAATAAAATTAGACGGTTCCAGAAAGGGCAAAATAAGACATAGCGAGTCGCTAGAACCAAACTACAATTTTTTACAATTTTTTTACAATTAGTTGTAATGTTTCACTAGGCGCACGTGTTAGTTTTAAAAAATCCTTAATTCGGTCGGATGTAAAAAAACAAGTT
>JASGCC010003668.1:0-23021 GCA_030067915.1 Hydractinia echinata | reverse complement strand
TAGATAAATAAGTCATTTTTTACTGTGGGACCAATCCTAGCCGTTAGCACGCGCTGAAGAAATAGAGACAGTTTCAACAACTAAATTTCATTGACTTTCTAACGGTATCAATCCGTTTGAGTTAAAACGGTTGCGTCACATATTCGCTACCAAAATGTATTTAGCGATATTTTTCTGATATTAGTAGGTTGCATCGCTTTTAACAGTGAAACGATTGACTGTGGACTTAATTGAACTGATTTTGGACTTTGACCTTATAAATGTGATAAATGAGATAATTGGACTCCAAGAAATAACATTCTTCTTAATTGGACATGATTGCTGGAACTCAGCAATACACTGGGCGCTGTGTAGCGCTTTATTTAAAATTGAGATAAATAAGACATTTTTATTGTGGGACCAATCCAAGCCGTTAGCGCGCGCTGAAGAAATAGAGACAGTTTTCAAAACTACATTTCATTGTTTTTTTCTTAACGGTTGCGTCACATATTCGTACCAACATGTATTTAGCGATATTTTTCTGATATTACTAGGTTGCATTGCTTTTAACAGTGAAACGATTGACTGGGACTTAATTGAACTGATTTTGGACTTTGACCTTATAAATGTGATAAATGACACAATTGGACTCAAGAAATAACATTCTTCTTAATTTGACATGATTGCTGGAACTGAGCAATTACACTGGGCGCTGCGGTAGCGCTTTATTTAAAAATTTATATATAAGTCATTTTTATTGTGGGACCAATCCTAGCCGTTAGCGCGCTGAAGAAATAGAGACAGTTTCAAAACTACATTTCATTGTTTTCTAACGGTATCAATCCGTTTGAGTTACAACGGTTGCGTCACATATTCGTACCAACATGTATTTAGCGATATTTTCTGATATTACTAGGTTGCATCGCTTTTAACAGTGAAACGATTGACTGTGGGACTTAATTGAACTGATTTTGGACTTTGACCTTATAAATGTGATAAATGAGACAATTGGACTCCAAGAAATAACATTCTTCTTAATTTGACATGATTGCTGGAACTCAGCAATTACACTGGGCGCTGTGGTAGCGCTTTATTTAAAATTTAGATAAATAAGTCATTTTTACTGTGGGACCAATCCTAGCCGTTAGCGCGCGCTGAAGAAATAGAGACAGTTTCAAAAACTACATTTCATTGACTTTCTAACGGTATCAATCCGTTTGAGTTACAACGGTTGCGTCACATATTCGTACCAACATGTATTTAGCGATATTTTTCTGATATTACTAGGTTGCATCGCTTTTAACAGTGAAACGATTGACTGTGGGACTTAATTGAACTGATTTTGGACTTTGACCTTATAAATGTGATAAATGAACAATTGACTCCAAGAAATAACATTCTTCTTAATTTGACATGATTGCTGGAACTCAGCGATTACACTGGGCGCTGTGGTAGCGCTTTATTTAAAAATTTATAAATAAGTCATTTTTACTGGGGAAATCCTAGCCGTTAGCGCGCGCTGAAGAAATAGAGACATTTCAAAAACTACATTTCATTGACTTTCTAACGGTATCAACCGTTTGATTTACAACGGTTGCGTCACATATTCGTACCAACATGTATTTAGCGATATTTTTCTGATATTACTAGGTTGCATCGCTTTTAACAGTGAAACGATTGACTGTGGACTTAATTGAACTGATTTTGGACTTTGACCTTATAAATGTATAAATGAGACAATTGGACTCCAAGAAATAACATTCTTCTTAATTTGACATGATTGCTGGAACTCAGCAATTACACTGGGCGCTGTGGTAGCGCTTTATTTAAAAATTTAGATAAATAAGTCATTTTTTACTGTGGGACCAATCCTAGCCGTTAGCGCGCGCTGAAGAAATAGAGACAGTTTCAAAAACTACATTTCATTGACTTTCTAACGGTATCATCCGTTTGAGTTACAACGGTTGCGTCACATATTCGTACCAACATGTATTTAGCGATATTTTTCTGATATTACTAGGTTGCATCGCTTTTAACAGTGAAACGATTGACTGTGGGACTTAATTGAACTGATTTTGGACTTTGACCTTAAATGTGATAAATGAGACAATTGGACTCCAAGAAATAATTCTTCTTAATTTGACATGATTGCTGGAACTCAGCAATTACACTGGGCGCTGTGGTAGCGCTTTATTTAAAAATTTAGATAAATAAGTCATTTTTTACTGTGGGACCAATCCTAGCCGTTAGCGCGCGCTGAAGAAATAGAGACAGTTTCAGAAAACTACATTTCATTGTTTTCTAACGGTATCAATCCGTTTGAGTTACAACGGTTGCGTCACATATTCGTACCAACATGTATTTAGCGATATTTTTCTGATATTACTAGGTTGCATCGCTTTTAACAGTGAAACGATTGACTGTGGGACTTAATTGAACTGATTTTGGACTTTGACCTTATAAATGTGATAAATGAGACAATTGGACTCCAAGAAATAACATTCTTCTTAATTTGACATGATTGCTGGAACTCAGCAATTACACTGGGCGCTGTAGCGCTTTATTTAAAAATTTAGATAAATAAGTCATTTTTACTGTGGGACCAATCCTAGCCGTTAGCGCGCGCTGAAGAAATAGAGACAGTTTCAAAAACTACATTTCATTGACTTTCTAACGGTATCAGCGTTTGAGTTACAACGGTTGCGTCACATATTCGTACCAACATGTATTTAGCGATATTTTCTGATATTACTAGGTTGCATCGCTTTTAACAGTGAAACGATTGACTGTGGACTTAATTGAACTGATTTTGGACTTTGACCTTATAAATGTGATAAATGAGACAATTGGACTCCAAGAAATAACATTCTTCTTAATTTGACATGATTGCTGGAACTCAGATTACACTGGGCGCTGTGGTAGCGCTTTATTTAAAAATTTAGATAAATAATCATTTTTTACTGGGACCAATCCTAGCCGTTAGCGCGCGTGAAGAAATAGAGACAGTTTCAAAACTACATTTCATTGACTTTCTAACGGTATCAATCCGTTTGAGTTACAACGGTTGCGTCACATATTCGTACCAACATGTATTTAGCGATATTTTTCTGATATTACTAGGTTGCATCGCTTTTAACAGTGAAACGATTGACTGTGGACTTAATTGAACTGATTTTGGACTTTGACCTTATAAATGTGATAAATGAGACAATTGGACTCCAAGAAATAACATTCTTCTTAATTTGACATGATTGCTGGAACTCAGCAATTACACTGGGCGCTGTGGTAGCGCTTTATTTAAAAATTTATAATAAGTCATTTTTTACTGTGGGACCAATCCTAGCCGTTAGCGCGCGCTGAAGAAATAGAGACAGTTTAAAAACTACATTTCATTGTTTTCTAACGGTATCAATCCGTTTGAGTTACAACGGTTGCGTCACATATTCGTACCAACATGTATTTAGCGATATTTTCTGATATTACTAGGTTGCATCGCTTTTAACAGTGAAACGATTGACTGTGGGACTTAATTGAACTGATTTTGGACTTTGACCTTATAAATGTGATAAATGAGAATTGGACTCCAAGAAATAACATTCTTCTTAATTTGACATGATTGCTGGAACTCAGCATTACACTGGGCGCTGTGGTAGCGCTTTATTTAAAAATTTAGATAAATAAGTCATTTTTTACTGTGGGACCAATCCTAGCCGTTAGCGCGCTGAAGAAATAGAGACAGTTTCAAAAACTACATTTCATTGACTTTCTAACGGTATCAATCCGTTTGAGTTACAACGGTTGCGTCACATATTCGTACAAACATGTATTTAGCATATTTTTCTGATATTACTAGGTTGCATTGCTTTTAACAGTGAAACGATTGACTGTGACTTAATTGAACTGATTTTGGACTTTGACCTTATAAATGTGATAAATGAGACAATTGGACTCCAAGAAATAACATTCTTCTTAATTTGACATGATTGCTGGAACTCAGCAATTACACTGGGCGCTGTGGTAGCGCTTTTTTAAAAATTTATAATAAGTCATTTTTTACTGTGGGACCAATCCTAGCCGTTAGCGCGCGCTGAAGAAATAGAGACAGTTTCAAAACTACATTTCATTTTTCTAACGGTATCAATCCGTTTGAGTTACAACGGTTGCGTCACATATTCGTCCAACATGTATTTAGCGATATTTTTCTGATATTACTAGGTTGCATCGCTTTTAACAGTGAAACGATTGACTGTGGGACTTAGTTGAACTGATTTGGGACTTTGAACTGATAAATGTGATAAATGAGACAATTGGATTCCAAGAAATAACATTCTTCTTTATTTGACATGATTGCTGGAACTCAGCAGTTACACTGGGCGCTGTGGTAGCGCTTTATTTAAAAATTTAGATAAATAAGTCATTTTTTACGTGGGACCAATCCTAGCCGTTAGCGCGCGCTGAAGAAATAGAGACAGTTTCAAAAACTACATTTCATTGACTTTCTAACGGTATCAATCCGTTTGAGTTACAACGGTTGCGTCACATATTCGTACCAACATGTATTTAGCGATATTTTTCTGATATTACTAGGTTGCATCGCTTTTAACAGTGAAACGATTGACTGTGGACTTAATTGAACTGATTTTGGACTTTGACCTTATAAATGTGATAAATGAGACAATTGGACTCCAAGAAATAACATTCTTCTTAATTTGACATGATTGCTGGAACTCAGCATTACACTGGGCGCTGTGGTAGCGCTTTATTTAAAAATTTAGATAAATAAGTCATTTTTTACTGTGGGACCAATCCTAGCCGTTAGCGCGCGCTGAAGAAATAGAGACAGTTTCAAAAACTACATTTCATTTTTCTAACGGTATCAATCCGTTTGAGTTACAACGGTTGCGTCACATATTCGTACCAACATGTATTTAGCGATATTTTTCTGATATTACTAGGTTGCATCGCTTTTAACAGTGAAACGATTGACTGACTTAATTGAACTGATTTTGGACTTTGACCTTATAAATGTGATAGATGAGACAATTGGAATCCAAGAAATAACATTCTTCTTAATTTGACATGATTGCTGGAACTCAGCATTACACTGGGCGCTGTGGTAGCGCTTTATTTAAAAATTTAGATAAATAAGTCATTTTTTACTGTGGGACCAATCCTAGCCGTTAGCGCGCTGAAGAAATAGAGACAGTTTCAAAAACTACATTTCATTGACTTCTAACGGTATCAATCCGTTTGAGTTACAACGGTTGCGTCACATATTCGTACCAACATGATTTAGCATATTTTTCTGATATTACTAGGTTGCATGCTTTTAACAGTGAAACGATTGACTGTGACTTAATTGAACTGATTTTGGACTTTGACCTTATAAATGTGATAAATGAGACAATTGGACTCCAAGAAATAACATTCTTCTTAATTTGACATGATTGCTGGAACTGAGCAATTACACTGGGCGCTGGGTAGCGCTTTATTTAAAATTTATATCTATAAGTCATTTTTTATTGTGGGACCAATCCTAGCCGTTAGCGCGCGCTGAAGAAATAGAGACAGTTTCAAACTACATTTCATTGTTTTTCTAACGGTATCAATCCGTTTGAGTTACAACGGTTGCGTCACATATTCGTCCAACATGTATTTAGCGATATTTTTCTGATATTACTAGGTTGCATCGCTTTTAACAGTGAAACGATTGACTGTGGGACTTAATTGAACTGATTTTGGACTTTGACCTTATAAATGTGATAAATGAGACAATTGGACTCCAAGAAATAACATTCTTCTTAATTTGACATGATTGCTGGAACTCAGCAATTACACTGGGCGCTGTGGTAGCGCTTTATTTAAAAATTTAGATAAATAAGTCATTTTTTACGTGGGACCAATCCTAGCCGTTAGCGCGCGCTGAAGAAATAGAGACAGTTTCAAAAACTACATTTCATTGACTTTCTAACGGTATCAATCCGTTTGAGTTACAACGGTTGCGTCACATATTCGTACAACATGTATTTAGCGATATTTTTCTGATTTACTAGGTTGCATGCTTTTAACAGTGAAACGATTGACTGTGGGACTTAATTGAACTGATTTTGGACTTTGACCTTATAAATGTGATAAATGAGACAATTGGACTCCAAGAAATAACATTCTTCTTAATTTGACATGATTGCTGGAACTCAGCATTACACTGGGCGCTGTGGTAGCGCTTTATTTAAAAATTTAGATAAATAAGTCATTTTTTACTGTGGGACCAATCCTAGCCGTTAGCGGCGCTGAAGAAATAGAGACAGTTTCAAAAACTACATTTCATTGACTTTCTAACGGTATCAATCCGTTTGAGTTACAACGGTTGCGTCACATATTCGTACAACATGTATTTAGCGATATTTTTCTGATATTACTAGGTTGCATCGCTTTTAACAGTGAAACGATTGACTGTGACTTAATTGAACTGATTTTGGACTTTGACCTTATAAATGTGATAAATGAGACAATTGGACTCCAAGAAATAACATTCTTCTTAATTTGACATGATTGCTGGAACTCAGATTACACTGGGCGCTGTGGTAGCGCTTTATTTAAAAATTTAGATAAATAAGTCATTTTTACTGTGGGACCAATCCTAGCCGTTAGCGCGCGCTGAAGAAATAGAGACAGTTTCAAAAACTACATTTCATTGACTTTCTAACGGTATCAATCCGTTTGAGTTACAACGGTTGCGTCACATATTCGTACAACATGTATTTAGCGATATTTTTCTGATATTACTAGGTTGCATCGCTTTTAACAGTGAAACGATTGACTGTGGGACTTAATTGAACTGATTTTGGACTTTGACCTTATAAATGTGATAAATGAGACAATTGGACTCCAAGAAATAACATTCTTCTTAATTTGACATGATTGCTGGAACTCAGCAATTACACTGGGCGCTGTGGTAGCGCTTTATTTAAAATTTATCTATAAGTCATTTTTATGTGGGACCAATCCTAGCCGTTAGCGCGCGCTGAAGAAATAGAGACAGTTTCAAAACTACATTTCATTGTTTTTCTAACGGTATCAATCCGTTTGAGTTACAACGGTTGCGTCACATATTCGTACCAACATGTATTTAGCGATATTTTTCTGATATTACTAGGTTGCATCGCTTTTAACAGTGAAACGATTGACTGTGGACTTAATTGAACTGATTTTGGACTTTGACCTTATAAATGTGATAAATGAGACAATTGGACTCCAAGAAATAACATTCTTCTTAATTTGACATGATTGCTGGAACTCAGCATTACACTGGGCGCTGTGGTAGCGCTTTATTTAAAAATTTAGTAAATAAGTCATTTTTTACTGTGGGACCAATCCTAGCCGTTAGCGCGCGCTGAAGAAATAGAGACAGTTTCAAAAACTACATTTCATTGACTTTCTAACGGTATCATCCGTTTGAGTTACAACGGTTGCGTCACATATTCGTACCAACATGTATTTAGCGATATTTTTCTGATTTACTAGGTTGCATCGCTTTTAACAGTGAAACGATTGACTGTGACTTAATTGAACTGATTTTACTTTGACCTTATAAATGTGATAAATGAGACAATTGGACTCCAAGAAATAACATTCTTCTTAATTTGACATGATTGCTGGAACTCAGCAATTTCACTGGGCGCTGTGGTAGCGCTTTATTTAAAAATTTAGATCAATAAGTCATTTTGTACTGTGGGACCAATCCTAGCCGTTAGCGCGCGCTGAAGAAATAGAGACAGTTTCAAAAACTACATTTCATTGACTTTCTAACGGTATCAATCCGTTTGAGTTACAACGGTTGCGTCACATATTCGTACAACATGTATTTAGCGATATTTTTCTGATATTACTAGGTTGCATCGCTTTTAACAGTGAAACGATTGACTGTGACTTAATTGAACTGATTTTGGACTTTGACCTTATAAATGTGATAAATGAGACAATTGGACTCCAAGAAATAACATTCTTCTTAATTTGACATGATTGCTGGAACTCAGCAATTACACTGGGCGCTGTGGTAGCGCTTTATTTAAAATTTATAATAAGTCATTTTTTATTGTGGGACCAATCCTAGCCGTTAGCGCGCGCTGAAGAAATAGAGACAGTTTCAAAAAACTACATTTCATTGTTTTCTAACGGTATCAATCCGTTTGAGTTACAACGGTTGCGTCACATATTCGTACCAACATGTATTTAGCGATATTTTTCTGATATTACTAGGTTGCATCGCTTTTAACAGTGAAACGATTGACTGTGGACTTAATTGAACTGATTTTGGACTTTGACCTTATAAATGTGATAAATGAGACAATTGGACTCCAAGAAATAACATTCTTCTTAATTTGACATGATTGCTGGAACTCAGCAGTTACACTGGGCGCTGTGGTAGCGCTTTATTTAAAAATTTAGATAAATAAGTCATTTTTACTGTGGGACCAATCCTAGCCGTTAGCGCGCGCTGAAGAAATAGAGACAGTTTCAAAAACTACATTTCATTGACTTTCTAACGGTATCAATCCGTTTGAGTTACAACGGTTGCGTCACATATTCGTACCAACATGTATTTAGCGATATTTTTCTGATATTACTAGGTTGCATCGCTTTTAACAGTGAAACGATTGACTGTGGACTTAATTGAACTGATTTTGGACTTTGACCTTATAAATGTGATAAATGAGACAATTGGACTCCAAGAAATAACATTCTTCTTAATTTGACATGATTGCTGGAACTCAGCAGTTACACTGGGCGCTGTGGTAGCGCTTTATTTAAAAATTTAGATAAATAAGTCATTTTTACTGTGGGACCAATCCTAGCCGTTAGCGCGCGCTGAAGAAATAGAGACAGTTTCAAAAACTACATTTCATTGACTTTCTAACGGTATCAATCCGTTTGAGTTACAACGGTTGCGTCACATATTCGTACCAACATGTATTTAGCGATATTTTTCTGATATTACTAGGTTGCATCGCTTTTAACAGTGAAACGATTGACTGTGGGACTTAATTGAACTGATTTTGGACTTTGACCTTATAAATGTGATAAATGAGACAATTGGACTCCAAGAAATAACATTCTTCTTAATTTGACATGATTGCTGGAACTCAGCAATTACACTGGGCGCTGTGGTAGCGCTTATTTAAAAATTTAGATAAATAAGTCATTTTTTACTGTGGGACCAATCCTAGCCGTTAGCGCGCGCTGAAGAAATAGAGACAGTTTCAAAAACTACATTTCATTGACTTTCTAACGGTATCATCCGTTTGAGTTACAACGGTTGCGTCACATATTCGTACAACATGTATTTAGCGATATTTTTCTGATATTACTAGGTTGCATCGCTTTTAACAGTGAAACGATTGACTGTGGGACTTAATTGAACTGATTTTGGACTTTGACCTTATAAATGTGATAAATGAGACAATTGGACTCCAAGAAATAACATTCTTCTTAATTTGACATGATTGCTGGAACTCAGCAATTACACTGGGCGCTGTGGTAGCGCTTTATTTAAAAATTTATAAATAAGTCATTTTTATTGTGGGACCAATCCTAGCCGTTAGCGCGCGCTGAAGAAATAGAGACAGTTTCAAAACTACATTTCATTGTTTTTCTAACGGTATCAATCCGTTTGAGTTACAACGGTTGCGTCACATATTCGTACCAACATGTATTTAGCGATTTTTCTGATATTACTAGGTTGCATCGCTTTTAACAGTGAAACGATTGACTGGGACTTAATTGAACTGATTTTGGACTTTGACCTTATAAATGTGATAAATGAGACAATTGGACTCCAAGAAATAACATTCTTCTTAATTTGACATGATTGCTGGAACTCAGCAATTACACTGGGCGCTGTGGTAGCGCTTTATTTAAAATTTAGATAAATAAGTCATTTTTTACTGTGGGACCAATCCTAGCCGTTAGCGCGCGCTGAAGAAATAGAGACAGTTTCAAAAACTACATTTCATTGACTTTCTAACGGTATCAATCCGTTTGAGTTACAACGGTTGCGTCACATATTCGTACAACATGTATTTAGCATATTTTTCTGATATTACTAGGTTGCATCGCTTTTAACAGTGAAACGATTGACTGTGGGACTTAATTGAACTGATTTTGGACTTTGACCTTATAAATGTGATAAATGAGACAATTGGACTCCAAGAAATAACATTCTTCTTAATTTGACATGATTGCTGGAACTCAGCATTACACTGGGCGCTGTGGTAGCGCTTTATTTAAAATTTAGATAAATAAGTCATTTTTACTGTGGGACCAATCCTAGCCGTTAGCGCGCCTGAAGAAATAGAGACAGTTTCAAAAACTACATTTCATTGACTTTCTAACGGTATCAATCCGTTTGAGTTACAACGGTTGCGTCACATATTCGTACAACATGTATTTAGCGATATTTTTCTGATATTACTAGGTTGCATTGCTTTTAACAGTGAAACGATTGACTGTGGGACTTAATTGAACTGATTTTGGACTTTGACCTTATAAATGTGATAAATGAGACAATTGGACTCCAAGAAATAACATTCTTCTTAATTTGACATGATTGCTGGAACTCAGCAATTACACTGGGCGCTGTGGTAGCGCTTATTTTTTAGAAAACTAATATTTTCATTGTTTTTCTTAACGGTATCAATCCGTTTGAGTTACAACGGTTGCGTCACATATTCGTACAACATATTTAGCGATATTTTTCTGATATTACTAGGTTGCATCGCTTTTAACAGTGAAACGATTGACTGTGGACTTAATTGAACTGATTTTGGACTTTGACCTTATAAATGTGATAAATGAGAATTGGACTCCAAGAAATAACATTCTTCTTAATTTGACATGATTGCTGGAACTCAGCAATTACACTGGGCGCTGTGGTAGCGCTTTATTTAAAAATTTAGATAATAAGTCATTTTTTACGGTGGGACCAATCCTAGCCGTTAGCGCGCGCTGAAGAAATAGAGACAGTTTTCAAAAACTACATTTCATTGACTTTCTAACGGTATCAATCCGTTTGAGTTACAACGGTTGCGTCACATATTCGTACCAACATGTATTTAGCGATATTTTTCTGATATTACTAGGTTGCATCGCTTTTAACAGTGAAACGATTGACTGTGGGACTTAATTGAACTGATTTTGGACTTTGACCTTATAAATGTGTGATAAATGAGACAATTGGACCAAGAAATAACATTCTTCTTAATTTGACATGATTGCTGGAACTCAGCATTACACTGGGCGCTGTGGTAGCGCTTTATTTAAAAATTTAGATAAATAAGTCATTTTTACTGTGGGACCAATCCTAGCCGTTAGCCGCGCTGAAGAAATAGAGACAGTTTCAAAACTACATTTCATTGTTTTTCTAACGGTATCAATCCGTTTGAGTTACAACGGTTGCGTCACATATTCGTCCAACATGTATTTAGCGATATTTTTCTGATATTACTAGGTTGCATCGCTTTTAACAGTGAAACGATTGACTGTGGGACTTAATTGAACTGATTTTGGACTTTGACCTTATAAATGTGAAAATGAGACAATTGGACTCCAAGAAATAACATTCTTCTTAATTTGACATGATTGCTGGAACTCAGCAGTTACACTGGGCGCTGTGGTAGCGCTTTATTTAAAAATTTAGATAAATAAGTCATTTTTACTGTGGGACCAATCCTAGCCGTTAGCGCGCGCTGAAGAAATAGAGACAGTTTCAAAACTACATTTCATTGACTTTCTAACGGTATCATCCGTTTGAGTTCAACGGTTGCGTCACATATTCGTACCAACATGTATTTAGCGATATTTTTCTGATATTACTAGGTTGCATCGCTTTTAACAGTGAAACGATTGACTGTGGACTTAATTGAACTGATTTGGACTTTGACCTTATAAATGTGATAAATGAGACAATTGGACTCCAAGAAATAACATTCTTCTTAATTTGACATGATTGCTGGAACTCAGCAATTACACTGGGCGCTGTGGTAGCGCTTTATTTAAAATTTATATCTTAAGTCATTTTTATTGTGGGACCAATCCTAGCCGTTAGCGCGCGCTGAAGAAATAGAGACAGTTTCAAAACTACATTTCATTGTTTTTCTAACGGTATCAATCCGTTTGAGTTACAACGGTTGCGTCACATATTCGTACAACATGTTTAGCATATTTTTCTGATATTACTAGGTTGCATGCTTTTAACAGTGAAACGATTACTGTGTGACTTAATTGAACTGATTTTGGACTTTGACCTTATAAATGTGATAAATGAGACAATTGGACTCCAAGAAATAACATTCTTCTTAATTTGACATGATTGCTGGAACTCAGCAATTACACTGGGCGCTGTGGTAGCGCTTTATTTAAAATTTATCTATAAGTCATTTTTACTGTGGACCAATCCTAGCCGTTAGCGCGCGCTGAAGAAATAGAGACAGTTTCAGAAACTACATTTCATTGTTTTTCTAACGGTATCATCCGTTTGAGTTACAACGGTTGCGTCACATATTCGTACCAACATGTATTTAGCGATATTGTTCTGATATTAGTAGGTTGCATCGCTTTTAACAGTGAAACGATTGACTGTGGGACTTAATTGAACTGATTTTGGACTTTGACCTTACAAATGTGATAAATGAGACAATTGGACACCAAGAAATAACATTCTTCTTAATTGGACATGATTGCTGGAACTCAACAATGACACTGGGCGCTGTGGTAGCGCTTTATTTAGAAATTGAGATAAGTAAGACATTTTTTACGGTGGGACCAATCCTAGTCGTTAGCGCGCGCTGAAGAAATAGAGACAGTTTCAAAAACTACATTTCGTTGACTTTCTAACGGTATCAATCCGTTTGACTTGCAACGGTTGCGTCACATATTCGTACAAACATGAATTTAGCCATATTTTTCTGATATTACTAGGTTGCATTGCTTTTAACAGTGAAACGATTGACTGTGTGACTTAATTGAACTGATTTTGGACTTTGACCTTATAAATGTGATAAATGAGACAATTGGACTCCAAGAAATAACATTCTTCTTAATTTGACATGATTGCTGAACTCAGCAGTTACACTGGGCGCTGTGGCAGCGCTTTATTTAAAAATTTAGATAAATAAGTCATTTTTACTGTGGGACCAATCCTAGCCGTTAGCGCGCCTGAAGAAATAGAGACAGTTTCAAAAACTACATTTCATTGACTTTCTAACGGTATCAACCGTTTGAGTTACAACGGTTGCGTCACATATTCGTACCAACATGTATTTAGCGATATTTTTCTGATATTACTAGGTTGCATCGCTTTTAACAGTGAAACGATTGACTGTGGGACTTAATTGAACTGATTTTGGACTTTGACCTTATAATGTGATAAATGAGACAATTGACTCCAAGAAATAACATTCTTCTTAATTTGACATGATTGCTGGAACTCAGCATTACACTGCGCGCTGTGGTAGCGCTTTATTTTAGAAACTATATTTTCATTGTTTTTCTAACGGTATCAATCCGTTTGAGTTACAACGGTTGCGTCACATATTCGTACCAACATGTATTTAGCGATATTTTCTGATATTACTAGGTTGCATCGCTTTTAACAGTGAAACGATTGACTGTGGACTTAATTGAACTGATTTTGGACTTTGACCTATAAATGTGATAAATGAGACAATTGGACTCCAAGAAATAACATTCTTCTTAATTTGACATGATTGCTGGAACTCAGCAATTACACTGGGCGCTGTGGTAGCGCTTTATTTAAAAATTTAGATAATAAGTCATTTTTTACGTGGGACCAATCCTAGCCGTTAGCGCGCGCTGAAGAAATAGAGACAGTTTCAAAAACTACATTTCATTGACTTTCTAACGGTATCAATCCGTTTGAGTTACAACGGTTGCGTCACATATTCGTACCAACATGTATTTAGCGATATTTTTCTGATATTACTAGGTTGCATCGCTTTTAACAGTGAAACGATTGACTGTGGACTTAATTGAACTGATTTTGGACTTTGACCTTATAAATGTGATAAATGAGACAATTGGACTCCAAGAAATAACATTCTTCTTAATTTGACATGATTGCTGGAACTCAGCATTACACTGGGCGCTGTGGTAGCGCTTTATTTAAAAATTTAGATAAATAAGTCATTTTTTACTGTGGGACCAATCCTAGCCGTTAGCGCGCGCTGAAGAAATAGAGACAGTTTCAAAAACTACATTTCATTGACTTTCTAACGGTATCAATCCGTTTGAGTTACAACGGTTGCGTCACATATTCGTACCAACATGTATTTAGCGATATTTTTCTGATATTACTAGGTTGCATCGCTTTTAACAGTGAAACGATTGACTGTGGGACTTAATTGAACTGATTTTGGACTTTGACCTTATAAATGTGATAAATGAGACAATTGGACTCCAAGAAATAACATTCTTCTTAATTTGACATGATTGCTGGAACTCAGCAATTACACTGGGCGCTGTGGTAGCGCTTTATTTAAAATTTATATAAGTCATTTTTTATTGTGGGACCAATCCTAGCCGTTAGCGCGCGCTGAAGAAATAGAGACAGTTTCAAAACTACATTTCATTGTTTTCTAACGGTATCAATCCGTTTGAGTTACAACGGTTGCGTCACATATTCGTACCAACATGTATTTAGCGATATTTTTCTGATATTACTAGGTTGCATCGCTTTTAACAGTGAAACGATTGACTGTGGACTTAATTGAACTGATTTTGGACTTTGACCTTATAAATGTGATAAATGAGACAATTGGACTCCAAGAAATAACATTCTTCTTAATTTGACATGATTGCTGGAACTCAGCATTACACTGGGCGCTGTGGTAGCGCTTTATTTAAAATTTATATAAGTCATTTTTATGTGGACCAATCCTAGCGTTAGCGCGCGCTGAAGAAATAGAGATTTAAAAAATATACATTTATTGTGGGACCAATCCTAGCCGTTAGCGCGCTGAAGAAATAGACAGTTTCAGAAACTACATTTCATTGTTTCAACGGTTGCGTCACATATTCGTACCAACATGTATTTAGCGATATTTTTCTGATATTACTAGGTTGCATCGCTTTTAACAGTGAAACGATTGACTGTGGACTTAATTGAACTGATTTTGGACTTTGACCTTATAAATGTGATAAATGAGACAATTGGACTCCAAGAAATAACATTCTTCTTAATTTGACATGATTGCTGGAACTCAGCATTACACTGGGCGCTGTGGTAGCGCTTTATTTAAAAATTTAGATAAATAAGTCATTTTTTACTGTGGGACCAATCCTAGCCGTTAGCGCGCGCTGAAGAAATAGAGACAGTTTCAAAACTACATTTCATTGACTTTCTAACGGTATCAATCCGTTTGAGTTACAACGGTTGCGTCACATATTCGTACCAACATGTATTTAGCGATATTTTTCTGATTACTAGGTTGCATCGCTTTTAACAGTGAAACGATTGACTGTGGGACTTAATTGAACTGATTTTGGACTTTGACCTTATAAATGTGATAAATGAGACAATTGGACTCCAAGAAATAACATTCTTCTTAATTTGACATGATTGCTGGAACTCAGCAATTACACTGGGCGCTGTGGTAGCGCTTTATTTAAAAATTTATATATAAGTCATTTTTTATTGTGGGACCAATCCTAGCCGTTAGCGCGCGCTGAAGAAATAGAGACAGTTTCAGAAACTATATTTCATTGTTTTTCTAACGGTATCAATCCGTTTGAGTTACAACGGTTGCGTCACATATTCGTACCAACATGTATTTAGCGATATTTTTCTGATATTACTAGGTTGCATGCTTTTAACAGTGAAACGATTGACTGTGGACTTAATTGAACTGATTTTGGACTTTGACCTTATAAATGTGATAAATGAGACAATTGGACTCCAAGAAATAACATTCTTCTTAATTTGACATGATTGCTGGAACTGAGCAATTACACTGGGCGCTGTGGTAGCGCTTTATTTAAAATTTATATCTATCAGTCATTTTTTATTGTGGGACCAATCCTAGCCGTTAGCGCGCGCTGAAGAAATAGAGACAGTTTCAGAAAACTACATTTCATTGTTTTCTCTAATCCGGTATTGCGTACATATTCGTACCAACATGTATTTAGCGATATTTTTCTGATATTACTAGGTTGCATCGCTTTTAACAGTGAAACGATTGACTGTTGACTTAATTGAACTTTTTGGACTTTGACCTTATAAATGTGATAAATGAGACAATTGGACTCCAAGAAATAACATTCTTCTTAATTTGACATGATTGCTGGAACTGAGCATTACACTGGGCGCTGTGGTAGCGCTTATTTAAAATTTAATCTATAAGTCATTTTTATTGTGGGACCAATCCTAGCCGTTAGCGCGCGCTGAAGAAATAGAGACAGTTTCAAAACTACATTTCATTGTTTTTCTAACGGTATCAATCCGTTTGAGTTACAACGGTTGCGTCACATATTCGTACCAACATGTATTTAGCGATATTTTTCTGATATTACTAGGTTGCATCGCTTTTAACAGTGAAACGATTGACTGTGGGACTTAATTGAACTGATTTGGACTTTGACCTTATAAATGTGATAAATGAGACAATTGGACTCCAAGAAATAACATTCTTCTTAATTTGACATGATTGCTGGAACTCAGCATTACACTGGGCGCTGTGGTAGCGCTTTATTTAAAAATTTAGATAATAAGTCATTTTTTACTGTGGGACCAATCCTAGCCGTTAGCGCGCGCTGAAGAAATAGAGACAGTTTCAAAAACTACATTTCATTGTTTTTCTAACGGTATCAATCCGTTTGAGTTACAACGGTTGCGTCACATATTCGTACCAACATGTATTTAGCCATATTTTCTGATATTACTAGGTTGCATGCTTTTAACAGTGAAACGATTGACTGTGGACTTAATTGAACTGATTTTGGACTTTGACCTTATAAATGTGATAAATGAGACAATTGGATCCAAGAAATAACATTCTTCTTAATTTGACATGATTGCTGGAACTCAGCAATTACACTGGGCGCTGTGGTAGCGCTTTATTTAAAATTTATATCTATAAGTCATTTTTTATTGTGGGACCAATCCTAGCCGTTAGCGCGCGCTGAAGAAATAGAGACAGTTTCAAAACTACATTTCATTGTTTTTCTAACGGTATCAATCCGTTTGAGTTACAACGGTTGCGTCACATATTCGTACCAACATGTATTTAGCGATATTTTTCTGATATTACTAGGTTGCATCGCTTTTAACAGTGAAACGATTGACTGTGGGACTTAATTGAACTGATTTTGGACTTTGACCTTATAAATGTGATAAATGAGAATTGGACTCCAAGAAATAACATTCTTCTTAATTTGACATGATTGCTGGAACTCAGCAATACACTGGGCGCTGTGGTAGCGCTTTATTTAAAATTAGATATAAGTCATTTTTTACGGTGGGACCAATCCTAGCCGTTAGCGCGCGCTGAAGAAATAGAGACAGTTTCAAAAACTACATTTCATTGACTTTCTAACGGTATCAATCCGTTTGAGTTCAACGGTTGCGTCACATATTCGTACCAACATGTATTTAGCGATATTTTTCTGATATTACTAGGTTGCATGCTTTTAACAGTGAAACGATTGACTGTGGACTTAATTGAACTGATTTTGGACTTTGACCTTATAAATGTGATAAATGAGACAATTGGACTCCAAGAAATAACATTCTTCTTAATTTGACATGATTGCTGGAACTCAGCATTACACTGGGCGCTGTGGTAGCGCTTTATTTAAAAATTTAGATAAATAAGTCATTTTTACTGTGGGACCAATCCTAGCCGTTAGCGCGCGCTGAAGAAATAGAGACAGTTTCAAAAACTACATTTCATTGACTTTCTAACGGTATCAATCCGTTTGAGTTACAACGGTTGCGTCACATATTCGTACCAACATGTATTTAGCGATATTTTTCTGATATTACTAGGTTGCATCGCTTTTAACAGTGAAACGATTGACTGTGGGACTTAATTGAACTGATTTTGGACTTTGACCTTATAAATGTGATAAATGAGACAATTGGACTCCAAGAAATAACATTCTTCTTAATTTGACATGATTGCTGGAACTCAGCGTTACACTGGGCGCTGTGGTAGCGCTTTATTTAAAAATTTAGATAAATAAGTCATTTTTACTGTGGGACCAATCCTAGCCGTTAGCGCGCGCTGAAGAAATAGAGACAGTTTCAAAACTACATTTCATTGACTTTCTAACGGTATCAGTCCGTTTGAGTTACAACGGTTGCGTCACATATTCGTACCAACATGTATTTAGCGATATTTTTCTGATATTACTAGGTTGCATCGCTTTTAACAGTGAAACGATTGACTGTGGACTTAATTGAACTGATTTTGGACTTTGACCTTATAAATGTGATAAATGAGACAATTGGACTCCAAGAAATAACATTCTTCTTAATTTGACATGATTGCTGGAACTCAGCAATTACACTGGGCGCTGTGGTAGCGCTTTATTTAAAATTTATATCTATAGTCATTTTTATTGTGGGACCAATCCTAGCCGTTAGCGCGCGCTGAAGAAATAGAGACAGTTTCAAAACTACATTTCATTGTTTTTCTAACGGTATCAATCCGTTTGAGTTACAACGGTTGCGTCACATATTCGTACCAACATGTATTTAGCGATTTTTTTCTGATATTACTAGGTTGCATTCGCTTTTAACAGTGAAACGATTGACTGTGTGACTTAATTGAACTGATTTTGGACTTTGACCTTATAAATGTGATAAATGAGACAATTGGACTCCAAGAAATAACATTCTTCTTAATTTGACATGATTGCTGGAACTCAGCATTACACTGGGCGCTGTGGTAGCGCTTTATTTAAAAATTTAGATAAATAAGTCATTTTTACTGTGGGACCAATCCTAGCCGTTAGCGCGCCTGAAGAAATAGAGACAGTTTCAAAAACTACATTTCATTGACTTTCTAACGGTATCAATCCGTTTGAGTTACAACGGTTGCGTCACATATTCGTACCAACATGTATTTAGCGATATTTTTCTGATATTACTAGGTTGCATCGCTTTTAACAGTGAAACGATTGACTGTGGACTTAATTGAACTGATTTTGGACTTTGACCTTATAAATGTGATAAATGAGACAATTGACTCCAAGAAATAACATTCTTCTTAATTTGACATGATTGCTGGAACTCAGTTACACTGGGCGCTGTGGTAGCGCTTTATTTAAAAATTTGATAAATAAGTCATTTTTACTGTGGGACCAATCCTAGCCGTTAGCGCGCGCTGAAGAAATAGAGACAGTTTCAAAACTACATTTCATTGACTTTCTAACGGTATCAATCCGTTTGAGTTACAACGGTTGCGTCACATATTCGTACCAACATGTATTTAGCGATATTTTTCTGATATTACTAGGTTGCATCGCTTTTAACAGTGAAACGATTGACTGGGACTTAATTGAACTGATTTTGGACTTTGACCTTATAAATGTGATAAATGAGACAATTGGACTCCAAGAAATAACATTCTTCTTAATTTGACATGATTGCTGGAACTCAGGAATTACACTGGGCGCTGTGGTAGCGCTTTATTTAAAAATTTGATAAATAAGTCATTTTTTACTGTGGGACCAATCCTAGCCGTTAGCGCGCGCTGAAGAAATAGAGACAGTTTCAAAACTACATTTCATTGACTTTCTAACGGTATCATCCGTTTGAGTTCAACGGTTGCGTCACATATTCGTACCAACATGTATTTAGCGATATTTTTCTGATATTACTAGGTTGCATCGCTTTTAACAGTGAAACGATTGACTGTGGACTTAATTGAACTGATTTTGGACTTTGACCTTATAAATGTGATAAATGACACAATTGGACTCCAAGAAATAACATTCTTCTTAATTTGACATGATTGCTGGAACTGAGCAATTACACTGGGCGCTGTGGTAGCGCTTTATTTAAAAATTTATATCTATCAGTCATTTTTTATTGTGGGACCAATCCTAGCCGTTAGCGCGCGCTGAAGAAATAGAGACAGTTTCAGAAACTACATTTCATTGTTTTTCTAACGGTATCAATCCGTTTGAGTTACAACGGTTGCGTCACATATTCGTACCAACATGTATTTAGCGATTTTTCTGATATTACTAGGTTGCATCGCTTTTAACAGTGAAACGATTGACTGTGGGACTTAATTGTCCTGATTTTGGACTTTGACCTTATAAATGTGATAAATGAGACAATTGGACTCCAAGAAATAACATTCTTCTTAATTTGACATGATTGCTGAACTCAGCATTACACTGGGCGCTGTGGTAGCGCTTTATTTAAAAATTTAGATAAATAAGTCATTTTTACTGTGGGACCAATCCTAGCCGTTAGCGCGCGCTGAAGAAATAGAGACAGTTTCAAAAACTACATTTCATTGACTTTCTAACGGTATCAATCCGTTTGAGTTACAACGGTTGCGTCACATATTCGTACCAACATGTATTTAGCGATATTTTTCTGATATTACTAGGTTGCATCGCTTTTAACAGTGAAACGATTGACTGTGGACTTAATTGAACTGATTTTGGACTTTGACCTTATAAATGTGATAAATGAGACAATTGGACTCCAAGAAATAACATTCTTCTTAATTTGACATGATTGCTGGAACTCAGCGATTACACTGGGCGCTGTGGTAGCGCTTTATTTAAAAATTTATAAATAAGTCATTTTTTTACTGTGGGACCAATCCTAGCCGTTAGCGCGCGCTGAAGAAATAGAGACAGTTTCAAAACTACATTTCATTGACTTTTAACGGTATCAATCCGTTTGAGTTTCAACGGTTGCGTCATATATTCGTACCAACATGTATTTAGCGATATTTTTCTGATATTACTAGGTTGCATCGCTTTTAACAGTGAAACGATTGACTGTGGACTTAATTGAACTGATTTTGGACTTTGACCTTATAAATGTGATAAATGACAATTGGACTCCAAGAAATAACATTCTTCTTAATTTGACATGATTGCTGGAACTGAGCAATTACACTGGGCGCTGTGGTAGCGCTTTATTTAAAAATTTAATCTATAAGTCATTTTTTATTGTGGGACCAATCCTAGCCGTTAGCGCGCGCTGAAGAAATAGAGACAGTTTCAAAACTACATTTCATTGTTTTTCTAACGGTATCAATCCGTTTGAGTTACAACGGTTGCGTCACATATTCGTACCAACATGTATTTAGCGATTTTTTCTGATATTACTAGGTTGCATCGCTTTTAACAGTGAAACGATTGACTGTGGGACTTAATTGAACTGATTTTGGACTTTGACCTTATAAATGTGATAAATGAGACAATTGGACTCCAAGAAATAACATTCTTCTTAATTTGACATGATTGCTGGAACTCAGCAATTACACTGGGCGCTGTGGTAGCGCTTTATTTAAAATTTAGATAAATAAGTCATTTTTACTGTGGGACCAATCCTAGCCGTTAGCGCGCGCTGAAGAAATAGAGACAGTTTAAAAACTACATTTCATTGACTTTTAACGGTATCAATCCGTTTGAGTTCAACGGTTGCGTCACATATTCGTACCAACATGTATTTAGCGATATTTTTCTGATATTACTAGGTTGCATCGCTTTTAACAGTGAAACGATTGACTGTGGACTTAATTGAACTGATTTTGGACTTTGACCTTATAAATGTGATAAATGAGACAATTGGACTCCAAGAAATAACATTCTTCTTAATTTGACATGATTGCTGGAACTCAGCAATACACTGGGCGCTGTGTAGCGCTTTATTAAAAATTTAGATAAATAAGTCATTTTTTACTGGGACCAATCCTAGCCGTTAGCGCGCGCTGAAGAAATAGAGACAGTTTCAAAAACTACATTTCATTGACTTTTCTAACGGTATCAATCCGTTTGAGTTACAACGGTTGCGTCACATATTCGTACAACATGTATTTAGCGATATTTTTCTGATATTACTAGGTTGCATCGCTTTTAACAGTGAAACGATTGACTGTGGACTTAATTGAACTGATTTTGGACTTTGACCTTATAAATGTGATAAATGAGACAATTGGACTCCAAGAAATAACATTCTTCTTAATTTGACATGATTGCTGGAACTCAGCAATTACACTGGGCGCTGTGGTAGCGCTTTATTTAAAAATTTATAATAAGTCATTTTTTATTGTGGGACCAATCCTAGCCGTTAGCGCGCGCTGAAGAAATAGAGACAGTTTAAAACTACATTTCATTGTTTTTCTAACGGTATAATCCGTTTGAGTTACAACGGTTGCGTCACATATTCGTACCAACATGTATTTAGCGATTTTTTCTGATATTAGTAGGTTGCATCGCTTTTAACAGTGAAACGATTGACTGTGGACTTAATTGAACTGATTTTGGACTTTGACCTTATAAATGTGATAAATGACACAATTGGACTCCAAGAAATAACATTCTTCTTAATTTGACATGATTGCTGGAACTGAGCAATTACACTGGGCGCTGTGGTAGCGCTTTATTTAAAATTTATATCTATAGTCATTTTTTTATTGTGGGACCAATCCTAGCCGTTAGCGCGCGCTGAAGAAATAGAGACAGTTTCAGAAACTACATTTCATTGTTTTTCTAACGGTATTCAATCATATTCGTAGCAACAATGTATTTAGCGTATTTTTTCTGATGATTATTACTGTGATTGTATTGCATCGTTTAACAGTGAAACGATTGACTGTGGACTTAATTGAACTAATTTTGGACTTTGACCTTATAAATGTGATAAATGAGACAATTGGACTCCAAGAAATAACATTCTTCTTAATTTGACATGATTGCTGGAACTGAGCAATTACACTGGGCGCTGTGGTAGCGCTTTATTTAAAAATTTAATCTATAAGTCATTTTTTATTGTG